>VRYO01002095.1:6338197-6397092 GCA_009812075.1 Sialia sialis | reverse complement strand
GGGGGGGATTACAGCGGGACCCTCCCGGGGCTGCCAGGTCCTTCCCCTCGGGGTCCCCCCGCGGCCCCGGGCTCCGTCCTGTTCTGGGCGTCGCCGTGGCCGCTCTGTTCAATCTGGGGACGGGGGAGGTTGGGGAGCCCTGGGGTCCGTCCTGGCTGCTCCATCCTCCGGCGGCTCCAGGCCCGCGTTAGCCCCGAGGCTGTCCCGCACCGGGCACGGGGCTCGATGCCCGTGGCGGAGAACGAAGGTGCTGCCCCAGTGACGGCACCGGGGGAGCAGCTCCCTCCTCCCGGCAGGTGACGGAGCTGGGAGTCGAGGAGAGGGCACGTCCGGGCCAAGGGACCCCGAGAGGGATGCTGAGCTCGCCGGGCGGCTCTGGGCAAGGACGGATGCCCGCAGAACGGGATGGGGATGTGCTGGCGGCAGGAGCGGATCTCGGGGGGTTTGTGGGCCAGACAGGGCTGCCCCAAGAGGAAGAGATGCTGGCGGGTTTGTGATAAAAACACGAGAGCCTCTCGTGCCGCCAGCCACGCACCCATCTGGAGGTCCCCGGGTCCTGCTCTTCCAGCGAACTCAAGAGTTTCACTCATGTGGTTTTCATTGCTGGTGTGTGGCCGTGGTCAGGAGTTTGGTTTGATGGTCCTGCCCTTGGCTGGGTACCTGGCTGAAGCCGGGATGCTCGAGGGTGAGGTCAGGTCTAGACAGAAGGACATGGGGAGGACAATGTCACCCAGCTGCCAGCTTGGAATGTGGGCATCATGTGCTTAATTTGCCTGTCAAGGCTGAGATAACAGGGTGTCATTGGTGTTAATGGAGGGAAATTATGGCTGCTCCTCATCTTGGCAGGGTGGCCAGAGGGTGAGGATGCAGGGGTCAGCTTGACCAACAGCTTCCCTGGATGAGTGTTAGAAACACAAGGGCAGCTGCCCCCACCTCCATCATGAGGTGCCAGATAAGGGCTGGAGCTTTTGCTCCTGTAATCAATGCTTTGTTTGGAGAAGTTTGGAAATACTTTGTGAGGAAGTTCCGTGCTGTAGAGCAGCAGGGTGCAAACAGAACTGGGAAGGCAGCAGGGGCTCTGCGTGGTGCCGGGCGAGTGATGCAAAACCAGCGGTATCACCGTGAAGCAACTTCCCGTCAGCAGGGCCCAGCCAGCCCTGTCGGAATGTCACGCTCTTGTCACCCTCACTGAGTGAAAAAAGAAAGATTTGACATCCCAGGTCAGCCCCAAATGAGGAGGTGACACTCTGCTCTTGTCCCTCAGACGTTGGCAGGGTGATGCCAGCTTGATCCAGAGCCATGTCCAGGTACCTGAAGCACTTCACAGTGGTGGGCGATGACCCCGTGCAATGGAACAACGACTATCGGAAATGGGAGGAGGAGGATGAGGCTGGGGAGAAGCAGCCAGATGGGGAGATCAAGCTGGAACCCCCCAGGAGAAACATCTCTTTCCAGTACATGATGAAAAAGCTCTTCAGCTCTCACAGGTTTCAGGTGAGGCAGAACAAACGCAGGCCAAGGGAATCTGCGGCAGCAGAGCCGCTGTGGGAGGGAGCTCAGGAGAGCACTGAGGTTCTGAGCTCCCACGGTGCAGAGAGCAGCTGCTGAGCTGTCCTGTCAGAACAGAGCAACCCCACTGCAGGTGCAGATGTCCCCTGAGAGGAGACAAGCCCCAGTGCACAGTCACCATGGCAATGGCACGTGCTGTCCTCCAGCTCCCCGAGCCCCCCACGCCACGTGGGGTCTGGTGGGGAGCCAGCTGGTTCACGTGGAATAACCCAACGTTCAGGACAGCAGGAATAGGAGCAATGGAATGCTCCACACAACACAACCAGCCAAACCCAGGCTGTGGACAATCAGGGTGTGTTTAGCTGAAGGGCTACATTGGCTCCTCTTGCTCCTCTGTCTGTGCTGGGATGGGATTCATGTTGGTTCTTCTCCTCCAACAGATCGGGGTTGTCTGCTTGGTGATCCTAGATGCCTTCTTGGTTCTTGGGGAATTGCTTATGGATTTGAAAATCATCCTACCGGACAGATATCATATAACCCCAAAGGTAAAATGTGGGCAAACCTCAACATGAACAGCAGCTCCCTTCCTTTGGTGGCTCAAAGCCCCCTGGATAGGCTGGCCAAAGCAGGACCTGGACTTCCGGCCTTGCTGAGCTGGTGGCCATGAAAGGGAAGTCCTCAGCCCTTCTCCTTGTAGAGCCAAACCAGAAGTGTCTTCAAGCAGCAGAGGCTTTCCAGCCTGCCCATGTGTGCACTGCAGGGCTTCCTGCCTTAAACTTGTGCTCTTTCCCCAGGTTTTCCACTACCTCTCCCTGTCCATTTTAACCATCTTCCTGGTTGAGGTGGGGTTTAAAGTCTTTGTCTACCGCCGGGAGTTCTTCCACCACAAGTTCGAGGTGCTGGACGGGATCGTTGTCATCGTGTCCTTCATCCTGGACATCGTCCTCATCTTCCGGGAGCACGAGTTCGAGGCCGTGGGGCTGCTGATCCTCCTGCGGCTCTGGAGGGTGGCCAGGATCATCAACGGTGGGTGCAGGGCTGGGCTGGATTTGCCAAACTTCTCTGAATTACCTGGGCTTTGTTCCTTTCTCAAACCCAACCCCAGGGGTTGTGTTCTCGCAGCAAACTCAGCGTTCCACCTGTGTGGTTTTCCTGGCTTTAATCAGGCTGTAGTTTCTTTGGAGTAGCAACAGTCTGATGCTTGTGTTTTTGTGATGCCTCAGGTGCATGGCAACCAGGCACATTCCCCTTAAAAACATCCCATAATCTGTTCCTGCACCCTTCCCCTGGAGAGGAATGGCTCATGTTCTGAAGTTCCATTGTAGGATCCTTTTGGCAGGGGAGCCCCTGTCTTCCTGCAAAGGAGGTTTTAATGCTTTCTTCTGCTGTGACTCCATCATCCCCTGCAGGGATGCTGCAGGGAATGTCCTGATCTTACTACAGATCTTTCTTGCTTGAATTCAAAGGGTTTGCCAGAAAAAGAGAAATAGAAAATGTCCCCAATTCAGGCTTTAGTGATTTCCCTGTTGTAACTGTGAATTGTGGCAAATAGATGTAAATTTGGACATATCTCTAACAAGCTAGCTGCAAACATTCTCTTCCTTCCTGAGGAGGGAATTTTGGGATTCCAAAAAACATGGCAATGAGATGACCTCAAATTCCTGCATGAAACCTCAGCTCAAGCTCTGTCCCATGCCCATGCTCTCACTTTTGCTGGGTGCTTTGTATTTGACACAGCTGGGGCTGTGCCCATTGCCCTCAGCCCCTTTCAGTGGGGACAAGGTTACAGCCAGAAAGGAGAGATGTGAGAGCAGCTTGTGGCTTTCCTTAGCTCAGAGTGAAAGTCACAGAGAAACTGGATTTGCGTGCGGCTGTGGGAGCCACGGGAACCTCATTTCACAGCAGAAATCCAGGACTGCAGTTACAAGTAAATCCCCTCACCCTTGGGTGCTCCAGGCTCCCTGCCAAGCTTTATGCAATGTTCACCTGCCAGCAGCAAAATGGGATGAAGGGAATCTGCCCCACGCCGGGGTGCTGGGTGTCAGTGCCTGGTTCCTGTCGATGTTATCAATGCAAATGTCCTCAGAACTGAACCCCCAGAGCCCAAATCGGTGCCTGGAGCTCTGGAATCAGCCATGATCCAGAGGAGCTGTGTCAGAACGTGATGTTCTTCATGCTCTCATCAAAGCTGCTTTGTTTTATTTTTGTGGGAACATAATGCCTTCAGTGTGGGTGCTGAGTTGATCTGGATTCACCTAACAGTGCTTACAGAGAAGTGACACCTCTGCCATGAGGAGACACTGCTGCTCTCACTGCAGCTGAGCAAGGTGAAGCCAAAGCCCTGTGGGCCTGAGGACGTGCCAGGTCCTGCTCCTTTGGGATGTGCCAGGTCCTGTTCTGCCTGGCCAGAGTGATCAGCCCAGGGGGTGGAGAAGCCCTATGGGCCAGGCCTTGCTCTGCTGTCACACCTAAAACTGCTAAAACACAGCAAAGCTGCCCCAGCTGCACGCCAGGGCTCTGCCAAGGGAGCAAATTCAGATTCAGCATTTGAGTGACAGTCAGAGTGATTAATTCAGGCTCAGATTCCCCAGCAGAGTGTCGGTATCTGAATCCCCCCGGTGGCTGATTTCAAACTCTTCCTCATTAAGAAAAGCACTTGGGAAGGGTGGTTGAAGATGACAGAACTGAGCTGGAGAGGAACACGTTTAACTCCTTGAGCACAGAGCCTGTGTGCTGTGAACTCCTGCTCGTGGCTGTTTGACAATGTGAAGCAAACCCACTGTGAATTGTTCCACAGGAATTATTTTATCGGTGAAGACCCGCTCGGAGCAGCAAGTGTCCAAGCTAAAGCAAGCAAACCTGAAACTTGCCACAAGGCTGGAACAACTGGAACACAGCTGCTTGGAGAAGGTAAAAAAAACCACTTTTAATTTGGGTTTACCTAATGGGGATCCTTGTGCAAGGCTGGCACTGCTGGCTTGGTTTCCTCATTGGAAAGTGTGGGGTGAGCTGGGCTGAAGCAGCACAGCCCTGCCCGTGCTCCTCCTCAAAGGAATGATGTCCCTACCCCTACTTCTTTTGGCCAGGTTGTGATGTTTTCCTGCAGCAGGAGATGCATTCTAGCAGTGGGAAGATCTGTGGGAACCTGGGAAACTGCTTGCAAGCTGTTCATGGTTTGAATTTTGTCTCTTACAGGAGCAAGAAATCGAGAGGCTGAATAACATATTGAAACAGCATGGACTCCTTAGCCAGCAAAAATAGGAGGCCAGTTTTCCAAGGTGGGAATTCTGCTTGGAGATTGCTGTGTTGGAATCTGCCAGCTTGACCATAAAGCTTTTTCTGTCTCTGCTTCCTCTTGTGTTTTGTATTTGACCCCACTTTGATCAGACCTTGGGATAGCAAAAATAGTTCAACTGGAAAATTAATTACACACATTCCCTGTAAACAGTATTTTTTTCCTTGTACAGTTGTACAGTCAAAACTGCAAAATAATTTAATAAAGACGTATCTTTACAAGCTATAAATCCAGAAAAGCACCACTTATTTAAAATGTTTTTTTTTCTGTGATAACATTCTTGCAGTATAAATGATCAGAATCCAGGCTGAAAAGGTAATTTCTTCTCCACCAGCTGCCTGTTCATCATCAATACATCTCTTTGCCAGCCATTCTTTTCATACTGTTGGTGGTTTCCTCGTTTCTGTTGCTGCCTGTGCCACTTTGTTATTTATGTAACATTCATTTCAGAAACACCAACACACCACTCCTTTCCCTGACAAAGAAATCAGCCTCAAAATAGAGGCAAACATGTGCCACCTCACATCAAACAATGCCTTGTTCCAGCAGCAGATCCCAGTTCTGCATTCCCTCATCTCTTCTTCCCTTTCCACTGCTCCTTCACAGCCTGTGGGGCTGCAAAGCTCTTTGTTTCCACAGCTCATAAATCCATGTATTAAAAGAACTGTAATATGTGAGAACAGATGTAGGTGAGTGCACTGCTGAGAACAGTCAGACTCCAGAAAAGCCATGAAAAAGCAAATTCTAAAAGGCCAGGCTGGTGTCTGAATTTTTTCAGGTACTAGAGTGTCCCTGTGGAGAGGCTGTTTGAGAGCTGAAGAGGGAGGTTTAAGTGGGAATTCTGAGAGATGCTGACTGCAGCAGGTGTCTCCCATGGATTTCAGCCCCTCTCAGCTAGAGGGGTCACTGAAAGCACAACTCAACTGCCCAGATTGTTTTTAAAAAGGTAATTAATTAGTAGTGTGGGGAAAATAGCCAGAAATATGTGGCTTATTCATCTATGCAAGGAGATAAAGCAGAGGCCTTATCTAATAGCACATGATGAGTTTAATTAGCAATTTAGCTCTGCTGTTCTGGGATAATGAACCTGCTTTCCCTGCGTGTCCCTCCTGCCTCTGCTGGATCCCACGTGGTGGCTGTCACTGGGCCACAGCCACCAGCAAGTTCAAACTGCAACCTCTGTCCTCTCTGCAGAGTTATAATTGGGTACTTTCCACTTCATGGGGGTTTCTTCACCCTGAACCTTCTGAGAACGCTCACAAGGTCTCATCCTTCCTCCCTTGGCCAGTTTTAGCCCAGTATCTACAACTTAGAAGAAAGTGATGGCCCATCACAGTCACAAGATAAACAATGGACTAAAAATAGGAAAAAGCAGAAATACAGCTTTTTTTGATGCATACTTACCTTAGACAAAGGGATAGAAAAAATCAAAGGGTAATTTGATGTCAATGGTGGGCCAAGCTTTGTAGCTTGGTTCTGCAGGTGAAGAAATGTCAGTGAAAACCACAGAACTTGTTACAGGAATAATCCTTTCCCTTCCTGAGGGAAGCTGCAAGGAAAATACAAACAGGTCTTAGCTTCAGTTTTCTATTTGTACAATTGTTTTAGGTGGTCTGGCTTACATTTGTTAAAAAGGTTGTTTGTTTGTTTATAGTTCCATGTTTCTTTCCATAAATGATGTATAGATTTTTATTGGAGTGTGTTTTGGCAAGGAGCCCACAGTTGTGTTTGAGCTGCAAGAGAACTGCTGGGTGTAAATACATCCTAATGTGCAGTGCTGCCTTTAGATAATGAGCTTATCTGGGTCACTGTCACACAGCTGATAGCCAAGGAAAACAAGCCACTTGTTTTATTTTAAATCCTGTAATTGAATTACATACCTGCTTCAGTGTGGTGGTAGTGATGGTGGCTGTAACATTCACTATCCTGGCTTGTGGATTGACCAGGGATCCATATTTAGTCCACTTCACTTCTATTCCCAGTGACACTGGGATTTGGCATGGGCTCTGCAAAGTGTGAGAAACCATCACAGTAATTAATTATTCATGTTATTAAAAGGGTAGAATGTCCCCAGAAAGCTCCCTGAGGAGTGCAGCTGGACCCTGCACTTTTGCTGGGCAGGACAAAATCCTCAACTCTGCCAGGCCAGAATTTTGAAGGCTACAATCTTAAATATTTTTACGCATTTCTTCTTGAACTATCACACTTCTGGTTACAGGAACTATTCACTTTCTTTTATTGTGCTTCTCTCTGTTTTACCCTGACCTGGATTAAGAGGGGAAACACTGATTCTGTTCCTTCCCTCTGTCATCTCTGGTGCTGCATCCTTAGAAGAGGAACATTCTAACCTGTGTTTAAACACTCATTTTGTACCCAATATGTTGCCCTGATCCATAGCTGAGGTGCCTGCATTGATTAAATCCAATTTGTACAGCAAGAGTGAAACCCTCCTCTGTGGATATTCCACGAGTTTCTTCCAGCTTTTTTCTGCATTCCCAGCCCCATTTTGTCCTCCAGTTGCTTCCTGCATTTTTAGGGTGTGAAGCTGAGCTGATGCTGATCTCCTGAGGGTGCAGGGGTGGAAGTGGTTTAACTTTCACCTGTTCTGAGATGTGGAGCTGAGTTATTGGTACCCAGTCGAGCACATCCTGGGCTTGAGAATTCCCAAATGAGGCCACATACTCAGGGAAGCTTTGGCCCTTCAGCACATCAAGGAGGGTCTGAGCCAAAGGCTGGCATTTCATAGCTGCTGTAATTCTTCCAGAAAACAGAACAACAAAAAAAGGAAAAAATCCATTGGTTTGGCACAATCATCATTTCTCCTTGCTCTTTGCTCAAGCCTTCTGGCTACAGTTGCTAATGTACACAATCTTTCCAAAAGAAAGACCACTGTTAATTAAATGACATTTTTTATAATTAAATACTCCATTCTCAATACTCTTCCAGCTGTATAAATGGCTCAGGACCTGAACAGAGCCTAAGGGAAAGGGTTGTCAAAAGGTTAAAAGCATTAAATTTTAAAAAATAAATTACTTCTTACCGTAACTTACAGCCTGATATCATGTTATAACCAAATAATACTGGGGCTCTGGCTCCCTGTGCTGCCAGGCAGTCCTGGGTGGATGTGCTCTGCAGAATGGTGAGTTGGCTGTGTTTGTTACTACTCTGAATGATGCCAGATGTAACACACAGTTAAGGGAAATTCAATGCTTGATGGATATCAGGACAAAAAAAGAATCTTTAATCATATCCTTAAAATATAGCTGCAAATGCTATAATGGCTCAAGATTCCTCTCACAGTGTGAAAAAGCACCAGGGTGTGCAGTGAAGGGCTAAATGTACCTCACTACACAGTCCCAGGAGATTGCAGTCAGGACTGAGTCATTCCCTCCTAAAACACAGCCAGAAAAGCACATTTTTATTTTTGGTCGAGAACAGATGTATTTCATAGCTGTCCATGCTAGAAAGGGTTTGTGAGGATGGACCAGAGCAAGTGCAGCAAACAGAAATGCAGCAGGGAAAGGATATCCTTGAGGCTGGAATCCTGCTCTGACAGGCAGCCCAACAACATAGCCAGGATTGCCACTCAGAGGAACTGGCTGTGTATTTTCCTGCAATGCAAACAGAGAGTTTTAGGGTTTTTTCTGCACTGAAGTGGTTGGAAAACACAGAAATATTTCAGTTATTTTAGGATTATGATGTGTCTTGAATGATGAGGACAAGACTGTAAGTCAGGCTTTGCTTTCTCTGTTATAATCACAAGCTGGGGCTTGTAAATGTGACAGACTTTGGAGGCCTTTATTGTCCAGCTCTGAAATGCTGCCTCATCTGAGTATCCAGGCCAAGTTCTGCTTTACCTTGCTGCTAACAATTGTTCTGATTCAAGTTTAATAAGTTTTGTAATTAAATGTCTTTCAGCAAGTCACCCATGACATCTCCACAGTTACCTGAGTGAAGCTGATTTCGAAGCTCTGCTCTATTGAAAATGCTTCTTTGCTAATTGCCCCCAAGACAAAAGCAGCAGCTGCTTCTATTATTTCTCCCATGTCTGTGTGGGTAATGTGATAATGCACCTGAAAATTAAACGTTTTAGTTATTAATTTGAACAAATACATAAGAGAAACTAGAAAAAAAATTAAACCATGGAAGTATTTTCTTTCTTCCTTGCTTAAGAAACTCAGCTCCAGGGTGGGGATGGATTTTATCCTCAGCAGGCTGGAGCTTCTTCACAAATGATTTCTTGATAAATCTGAGCACAGACACAATGTTCATCTGCTTTAAAATTAAAAGATGATGTGCAGCATCTATTCCTTTCCCTGTCATTAGTGCACCTGAAATCATTCCAAACTCATGTCATTTTCTGTTTTGCCATGTGCACAAAATCAACACCAGGATTTCAGCCTGGCTCAATGTTATATTGCACAGAGTTATTATTTTGTTTCCAAACGCTCCTTTTATCCAAACTCAGTGCTTCTCCCATGACATTCACTTTGGAGATGTCACAATATTTGGAAAGTGCAAGGCCTTCCTGACAGCTTGGGAATCAGAAGGGATTTGAGGCATAGATGCTTTCCATCAGCTCTGAGGGGGAAAAGGCTGCCAGACCTACCCCAAGAACTGCATTGATGCACAGTTCATCCAAAACCATTGGGAGCCTCAGGACATCACTGCTGCTCAGTAAAGTCCTCATTCCATTCAGAGACTGCACAGCTATGGACTGGACAGCAATATTCACCTGGAAAACAGATTCATGTCAGCTCTGAACACTGGGTGTAATTAATTTTTGCTCTTTCTGAGTTATTATGTGTGTGACCTTTCTGTTCTGTTCCTCAGCAACAGCATGCAGCAATTCTCTGAACAACTGCTCTGCTACAAGTACTGCTGAAGCTCAACCAAAGGGTCTGTGTTTCAATAAATAAAGACATTTTCTTGAAAAGAGCGAGTTTTATATGAGAGGAATGTATCAGGCTTGAATGTTTGCAGGCAGCATTTTATCTTGGAGTTGCTAAGTATCATTACTGATAGCAAATGATGTAATTTTTTAATGGATTTGATCAATCAGTGAAAAATTCCCACTGACTGTAACTTAATAAGAATTTTGCCCACAGCTTTTCCAAGTAATTTAGAAGGATACTTACCAACTGACTTGATTTGGGCACCTAGGGGAGAATAAAAGGACAAAGTGAAGCAGTAGGAAAGGTCTGACCTATTGCATGTAGCAGTGAAGTAAAGCAGGTAAGGCTTTGTCTATTTAACTCTTTCTCATAACAATAACTTCTATATTATGGAGTTAATTGGATATAAACCAGAGTATCTAGGAAGTGTGATAAGAACTGCCACAATCCAATCCCCCTCCTTCTTCAGACTCTTAGAATTATTCAGAGACCACCAGTTTAGGAAACCTGCCAGGCTGTGCTTCCCAAAGAAATGAAGAGTTTTTGTTGTCCTGTTCCATAATATCATGGTCTCTAAACCACTAAAACAGAAGCAAGTGTCTCTCTTGTTATACAGCACATTGATATGTGAATCCCACTGAAAATTCCCACAAAAATATTTCATGGAGAAGCAGAAATGTCAGACTAAAGTCATCAATCAGGCTGTAAAATACCATTTTGTCCAAGGTTCTGCTTTTCTGACTTTGCAATGAATGTTTGAGTCACATCTTTGGGAAGCTACCAAGGATTGGACTCTGATCATGAAGCAAATCTTCACAATGATAATGGGACCATGAGAGCAGTGACTCATCTGTCCCAGCAGGGAACACATTCCTGGGAGCTGGAGCCCTGAAGGTGAAGCAGGTACAGTTTGTCACACATTTATCATCCCAAGGTACAGCTCAGCCACCAGAATGAGCTGGATGAATAAAGATCAGACTCATCCTTCAAGGAACAGTGCTATTTCTGACTGGGATAGGAGTGAGCACCACTCCTAAAGTTCTGTTTATCCATGGCTGGGTGATGGATGGTGGCTCTGGAGGTCACTGGCAGACAGCACTGCAGCCACACTGCTGCACACAGCTTTCCCTCAACATGGAGGCAGGAAAGGCAGGAACAGCTCCTTTCTTTGGCAATTACACACTCCCCACTAACCATGGTGTGTGTGAAATCTCCTGTTGGGAGACTCCAGGAACCCCCAGCACTCCTTGGATCTGCTGGTCAGGCCAGGGCAGAGAGCAGAGATTTTCTGCAACAATTTCCAAAACGTTGCTCTCACTCCAGCTGCCCCTCCTGGCAGGGAGGGTAGGCTCCTGGGGATGGGGCATTCTGTAGGGCCTGCTGTCCCAGTGCTCCCAGTAAGGCTCCCTCAGTTACTGGTTTGCTGTTTCTTTTGTCAGCAGCTCCCTCTGCTGGCACCGGGAGGGTTCCTGCTCTGCCCTGTGACCACCCTGTCCCCAGTGCCATCACTTTTCTGTTGTCACATCCCACCTCCAGCTCCCTTTGGGAAGGGAACCTTCCCATAGAGCATCTCCAGCAGCTTCTCAACCCTCTCCAGTTCCTGGATCTGATCCTTCCTGACATCCAGCGTGCTCTGGGCAGAACTCTGACCTCTCCCAAGCTCAGCCACTGCCTTGGCAAGCAGCACAGGGATAAGGGGTTATGGATTTTTCCAGTCAGGAAAGGAAATTCATCTTTAAAGTCAAACCCACTCAGCTGCTGGAGCCTGGCCTGAGCCACTCTTGCTCTTTTTCGGTCCTGCAGCCAACAAGAACTGATTTTGGGAGGACATGGAGACACTCAAAACCCTTCTGAGGCAGTGTTTTCTCCACCTCTTCCACAGCAGGAGGATCAAAAGCTGATTTCAATGAGATCCTGCAGGGGCAGAGTGATCCCCTGTGAGGGTGTGAACTGCTTAGTGGGCTTTATTGCCTTTGGGAGCTTTGGAATCTGAGAGCAGCCTGGAAGGGGTCTTTAAGCAGTTATTCACTGCTAATTAAATTAATTTAAATAATTACATAAATTAAAATAATTTTAATGATAAAGAGGTTGCTGGTTTTTTATGACCTTCAGCTTCTGGAAGGAGCCATCAGCTTAAGGTATGATGTATTTCAGTTTCATTTTTTCTTTGTCTTCACAAATATCCTTACGGGGGATTCATTTATACAGAAGACATCATCCCCCAGATCAGAAAGGGATGAAAAAGTAGGCAAAGCTTTGAAAAATAACCCCAGACTGGATTTTAGCAGGCAGGATCTAGAGAAATTTGGCCCCAGACATGTTGTTTGGGAGCACAAAGAAGACTGAGCCAGCCTCCACTACCAAAAACTGAGGCTTGGAGGAAAGAGGCAGATGCAAAGGATTAAACCTGACAGGTTCTTTTTTCAGTACAAAGTTTTAGCAACTCTTTAAAACTCAGATTTCTCAGAATGATGTGTGCTGGTAAATGGGCTTCTTGGAAAAGCTTGAACATGCATAGAAATGTAAAACTGTACCAGCTCACTGGCACGACCTTGGCCTTTCAAAACTATTATTTTTTACTTTATCTTTGACTATATTATTTATATTTGGCTAAGCAGAAAACAGCAAATGCTTCTGTAACCAAAGCTTGGAGCAAAAACATTCCCAAAGGCTTTCTGTATGCAAGTCTGCTGTTTCTTCCCAACTCACAATTTAAAAATCTAAATAAAACACCATATCCCTCAGCAAACAGAAGTTACTTCATTCTGCAGATGCAAAAAGATATCAAATACGAATATTTGACTGTTTCAAATCATACTTACTGCCAAAATGCTGGAGTTGATATAAAACAACATGCTAAGTGCTTGAATGCTGTCACATTTTTCCACACTTACTGATCTAATGCATTTTGTGGCTTGGTTTACTAAAAACCCTGGGAAGAAAAAAATTAATGAAGTATTACTGAGGAAATGAAAGAGCAATTCTGAAAACCATAAATGAAAAACAATACAAGAACTTAGGTACAAGCAAAATTGAAAGTAAATGTCATTTCTACTGCAGATAAGGTTTCATGTGAGCTTTGAAGAATGAAAGTTTCTATAGTCTTAAAAAAATGCTATGAGAAAAAATATTATTTCTTAACAAATAGAAAAAGCTTCATGAAAATGGCTTAATTTTTGACTCTCAATAAGATTTTTTTTTCCTGTAATCACCACCATTTCTTATGAGACCACATTTAATGATGACAGTGGGGTTTGGAGAATGCAGGTGTGGGTTTGCTTGTGGCTTTTTTTTTTCACCTCCACCTCTGCAGATTTTCAGGAAATTGTGTGAAAGGTTAAAATGCAGAGCTCAGCCTGCAAATCTGACTGGTGACTGGAACTCCTGGGCAAGGAGAAGCTGCCAAAAGCTGCCCAGGCAGGGCTAGCTTGGTGCAAACCCCTCCTCCCTCAGGGTGTCACCCTTGTACTGTTTGATTAAACCAATTATGGCAAACAGGACATTTTATTGCTGGATAAACAACCCTTGAACAAGATTCTCAGGGATTTACACATCTCCCTTTGAATGTTTAATAGACATGCAACATAATTTCCATTCTGTGCCTTAAAAAAGCAAACAAAACAGAGAAACAGGAGTGATTTGAAAATCATCTGCTTATGAACCTTTAGCTGAATTCTTCATGGCAAATGTGCCAGATTTCTGACTGACTAATCTCAAGCCAGAGCAGAATACTAGAAAGCAAAAAAAAAAAAAGGGATTCAAGTGCATTTTCCAACCTGCAGGATTTGCATCAGAGCACCAAGAAGAGACAACAGGACTTGGCAGCCTCAGAAATGCATCCTCTGTCTGTACAGGAAGCCCATACTGCCAAACAAAAACCACAGTCAGCACACAGGTGTGTTCCAGCCCATGGAAAGCTGCTGAGCATTTTTATTAACAACAAACAGGAATAAAAGCATGACTTATTTGCACAGGATCTCTCAATACTGCTTTGTGCAGCAATTCTTCATCCACTGCTACAGCTTTACATTGAAAATAGGAAAAAAAAATCTGACTTATTTTTCAAATAAAAAAATCCAGTTCACTTTTTAAGTAACTAAATATTACATTTCTTCTTTTTACATTTCTATACTTAAAGACCAATATAAATTTTGTTTCTTCCAGCAGAACTGCATTATTTAAAAGCAGATGTAAACAATGATGGTTTATTCTTTCTGGAATAATCTAACACTGATTGTATCAAATATAATTTACCTCATATCTGGAAGTTTCATTTTCCTCAGGGGGATTTTGAACATCTGTATCCAAATCCCAGCTGTCAGGCTCAGCCCTGAAAGAAGCACCTCCATATTTTTCAAGCAACTGATCAAAATTTTCTGGAGTTGGGATTTCAGGGGATTTGAGGTACAGGGCTTGTTTATCTGTCAAAATATTTAAGGAAGGAGATAATTTAAGGAAAAAAAGATATAGAAATAATATTTAGTAACAATGAGAGAACTTTGAACATGATTTATTTAGGATGCTAAATTATTTATAAAAAATACCCCCAAACTATTTTGGTTTTTTTCAACAGAGAAGACCAAGAGTACCAGATGTTTAATTCCATGTTTTCACATGAAAACATCACAACATGAGGACTGTGAGCAGACAGAATTACCAGTTTCCTGAGAGGTTTAATAAAATAAAAATAGTTTTAAATTTAGTCTTTTTCTGGTACTTTAAAATAAACAACACCACAATACTTAATATTCCCTGCAGCTCTACTTACAGTTTGTAGCATGAATGCAGAAAATACTGGGATTGACTTGGTCAATTAATTTAAATATCCTTTCTGGTGGATTTGCTTCAACATCAAGAGAATACACAGCAGCTTTCTGACTACACAGCTGGCTGTCACCTCTGCAAGGAATGAAAAGAAAGAAATGATCCACTAGAAGCTGACCGGATTTTAAAGTTCATCTACTGAGGCAGCACTAGAAAAATTTAAAAAGCATGAAATTACTGGGTTTAACACAATTTGTAGAACAGTCATGCTTCCTTAGAAGGCTCTTATTGTTTTATACTCTGTGGTTAATAATAAATAATAGAGACTGGTCCCACATGTTTTATTCAGCAGAGGAAACTGAGCAGCAACAAGAAGGAAGGTAACAGATTGGGGGAGGGAAAACCAGTGATAATGTAAGCGAGAAAATGCCAAATTGGGTGGGATCTAGATGGTTGAGACCCCCAAAAATGCAGGGCTGCACCACACACAGCTCAGCAGCATTTTCACTTCTACAACCCAAGTGGGATGTCAGAGCAGGAAAATGGATATTTTGTGGATATTGGAATAATATTCATTTTGAGAAGGGAATGGGAAAAATTCCTACTTGAGATGCAGGTGAAAGAAATGGCAGAGTGAGGAACAGGAGGTGAAATAACGCAGCCTGGCTTGGAAAAGTGTTCCAGGCTGTGCCATGAGCTCATCAACAGCCCAGAAGTGCAGGAGAATGTGGCAGTTCAGAGCCTGGGAGCACTGGTGTGTCCCACATGCTACACACACAAGCTGATCTCTGTGAAAGTGTTATCCAGCAGGATGGAGCAGCTCAGGACAGGCCCTGGAGAAGTGAAATCACTTACAGAAATGTTAAGCTCTTCCATGGGGTGATTCATTTGTTAATAGGATCCCATCATAAATCAAACCCTGCTCAGCCTCTGCCTTGGCATCAGCCAAAACAACACAAATATGCAAATAAACTCTGATGTAAATAAAGAGACCCACAACAACTGCAGACACTGAAAATCCTCTGGCTTTTCATGCAAAATGAACCTTTTACACAAAAGAACTTGGGCTAAGGAACACAACTTCATTTGAGGCATTTCCAGTTGACAAAGGCAGCACAGGCAATTCAAGTGTCACTCAGGAGGGTGTTGATTAGACCTTTCTGATCTATATAAATATCTATAAATGGGGAGCTGGAGTCTTTGTGTGCCAGAACAATAAGAAACCACAGTCTGGCATGACTGCTGATTCAAATTTCAATGCACCAAGAATAAACCCCAGTGCTCAGATTGGCATAATTTATACAGAAGGTGGGTTGAAAAGCTGCACTTATTGTTCTGAGAAGTCACCAAGGGATTTTTTGCACATGATGATTTTGAAGTGAGATTTCTTAACTCCTCTTTGAGATGGAATTGGGTGAAGGTGTTTTCAGATAAACTAGATAGCAAAGAAACAAATCTTGGCTTTATTGGTATGATGTTACATTTTAGTGTTTGTGAAGTGGCAGTGAGAGAGCAGGTGGTAAAATTAGAAAAATGCTCACTATTTCAACAAGCTCTGAACTGATTAAGTGTGTAGCTGATATCATAAATGTAATCAAAGAAGTTACTGATAAATTCCCTGATAAAAACTGAAATGGCCAGATTGGTCCTGTGTTATCAATTTTCCTAACTTCCAGACACTGCATTGATGAAAGATGCATCATTCTTCCCAAGGAAAAAAAAAAAAAAAGCATCAGCACCTAAATGCCCACAGAGGGAAGCAGTGAAACAGGAAAGCAAGGAGCAGGAGGAAAGAGGGAATGAGGGGAAGATGGATTTGCAGGAAGGACTGATGAAAGGAGGGTGAGGAATTGGTCAGAGGAGAGGACAGAGCCCTGACAAAGGCAGCAAATGAAGAAGGATTTTGTATTTTCTGGGTCTTTCTGCACTCACGTGACCACGGGGACCGAGCACGTGGTGAAGAGGCTGAAGTCTTCGGGGCTGCAGTCGGGGTCACAGCAGCAGTTGACATCACACTGTGCCACCAGCAGGTCACACACACACAGCCTGGCAACTGCAGCAGAGAGTGAAATGAGAACTGCACTGGGGACTTGGCACTTTACAGCATGTCCCAAACACTTCCACTTTTCACCTCGCCCTGCTTTTGACAGTGGGCAAAAGTCTTCTCCAAATTTTCTTGAAGTCATTTGTAAAAGATCTTTTCTGCTGCTGAGCAAATCTATTTGGAACACGTGGACAAAATCAAGATATGCTAAAATCTGTTTCCTGAGAAACAAAACCCCAATTCAATTGGGATTTTGGAGGTGTGCAAAACCTACTCAGCTCTGCAGAAGAAAAAAAATAAGAGATATAAACAAAGTGTGTTTATCTGCTTGTTTCAGCTTATTGGGAAAAAAAGAGAACATTTTAAAAGAGGAGAGAGATGTTTTAAACTATTATCTCAGGGTCCAGGAATACATTTCCCTGATGTGCCAAAACAACCATAATTGACTGTTTTGAAACTGTTTTTTCTCTCTGTTTTTAGATACTGTGAAATATTGTAATCACAGATGGAATAATTGCTAATAGTTCTGTAAACTGGCTCAATAAAATACACACTTGGCAACTTCTTGAAGGTCTCTGAGATTTTCAAGCTTATAAATTCAGAGAACAGATACTATTCCACTGAACTGTTTATGACAGTTGCTGTTCTATAATTAATCTAGGCTTAAGAATAGCATAGAATGAGGGAAATTAAGGTCCGCTTTTTAATAAGAAAGACATTAAAAGAATATTTTCAAAACTAATTATTTTATTTCACTTTGCTGCCTGTTTTCCTGGATGTTCTCTGACCACCTGAACAGCATCCAGGTATTTCCTGGAATCTCTGAAGTTCTGACTGTTCTGTTGGCTGGATCCTTACCTCACCCTGTAAACAAGAGAAGTTTCAACATGGATGATTAGATTGCAAGGTTATGTCTGTGAAATTAGGGATTTAAGTCTCTTTTCCCCTAAGGAGGTAGCACTGGGGTGGTTTATTTGGCAAGTAACCCATGGAAAGCTCAGCTGAGGGCAACTCCGGGATATAAAAGTGTAGCCACTGAGAACACAGTAACCCAACTTTGTCAGCTCTGATTTTATGACAGTGTATCCACAGAGCTGGGGCTGGGCTCGGGGGGCAAAGTGTGCAGCCAGCTGGGGGTGTGCGCGGAGCTCTCCAGGGACATCCAGGGCCAGCCTGGGCTCCCGTGCCAGCTCGGAGCTGTGCCCAGAGCACTTCTGGGCGGCCAGGAGACGCTGCCCTGCACCCGCAGCGGCCTCGGGGCTGTGGGATGCCCAGCTATTTGCACTATGTGCGCGCTGAGGGGCTCCGAGCCTCGGCTGCAGCGGGTGCAGCCAGGCCCCGGGAGAAGCAGGGCGCTTGTGCCAATCCCGGGCGATGGGAAAGGGAGCCCAAAGGCCGAATGCCTGAGGGAGGCCGCGAGCGGAGCTCCCCTCAGCCGGTGCCCCGCAGCGCCCGGAGGGCACCCACCGTCCGTGACCGGGGCCGGCGCGCTGCGGACCCGTGCGGCATCACGAGTGTTTCCGGGCTCTTCTGCCCGGAGCGGCAGCGGCGGAAGGAGGAGGAGGAGGAGGATGAAGACGAAGAAAGCCCTGAGCGCCGGCGCCGCCGCCGCCATGGCGGCCGCCCTTAGCAACGGCGCGTTGCCAAGGCGCGCGGGGCATCACCGGAAGGGCGATCGCGCTCTCGCGAGACTTGGCGGCGGAGGGGAAGGGCGAACCGAGCTCTCGCGAGACTTGGTGGCGGAGGGGAAGGGCCGCGCTCCGGGAACATGGCGGGCGAGGCGAGGGGAGGGGATGGGGCCTGCAATCTGCGGCTCGTTCAGCCGCCCTCAGGCTCCCTTATCGCGGGGAGCGTCAGGGAGAGGCCACGCGCAGGGTTAGGGCTGGATATGGCCGTGGTGGTGATGCCAGGCGCCACCCAGCGCCCTCAGGAACAGCCCGGCCCGGCTGTGGTGAGGAGTCCGTGCTCCCTCAGAGCCACGAGAAGGGTTTCAGGTGCTGTGGTCCAAGTGTAATCCACGTAGGTGGTTTGGGAAAAAGATCCTGGAAGGTCACATCTAAAAAAAAATAAATAAATTGAGGAATGGTCCCTTGCCTTATAAAATACAAAGATACATATACTTCATATATAAGATATAAAATACTATATTTCATGTACTTTAGCAACTTTTTTTTTAGTAATCTTTCCTTAAAGTAATTTTTAAAGTGTTAAAAGTCACTCCTTTTGAAGATGCTGTAGGTCCTCAGTGCTCAGTGCGCATATTTAGTAATTCAATTGTAATCTTTTCATGTGAACAGTTATCCTTGAGGTCTTTTCCAACCTAAATTATTCTATTTTTGTACTATTTTGGAAGAAAAACTGGGCTAGAGAGTGACTAAATGATCATCATTCCTTAGGGTTCTTTAGATCTTTTCCAACCTTAAAAATTCCATAATTTATTTTTTTGCTTCTCACTGAGGTTGTACCAGGAGTGGCTGCAGCCACTGAAGAAAATATGTGCCTCTGTTTGGAGGAAATCCTGGGAATCTTTAAAACTCCATCTCTTTCACTGTCCCACAGCAAAGGAACAAAAAGAGAGGCAATCCTGCAGGAAGGGCAGCTGGAACACATGGCTGAGCTATAACCTCTGAATGAATTAGGGGCTCACAGCCCCTTCAGCTTCCTTGACTAAGCTCCCACAAGGTCAATTAACAGGGATGGAGATGTTTCTCCTCCCTACAAGTCCTGCAAAGTTGGAAACTTGGAAATTATTTTGCAGGCTTGGAGGGAGAGTGGTGTTTGGTTTATTTATCTTTACTTGTTGTGATCCGTGTAATGAGATAATTAACAGTAAAATACCCCTATTTGTTAGTTTACATGTTTCTGATGTCTTGAAAATCAGTTTAAAGGGGCTGATGCACAAGGGAAAACAGAATTTAATACATTCTTCTTGCATGCAGTATTGCTTGGCAAAGCTGATGGTGCACAGGGGACCAGACTCCAAGATGAAAACCAAGCCTTGCTGAAATGTGAAAGCACAGATTGCATCCTGGATGAATGTGGGCAGGAGTTGGATGAATAAAGAGGTATTAATTCTTACTGCATCTACCATTGAAAGGGAATAGAAGTGGGCAACTGTTCAAAAGCAAAGTGGGATGGAATTAATCTGGTTTTCTTTTTGGGGGGGGCTTCACTCACAGCAACACTTCACCTAAATCTATTTCCAATTCTTGCAGTAATAGAAAAAACCTCACCTTTGTCATGCAGAGAAAGGCAAGACAAAACCCACATCTAAGAAAAACCACTTGAAAAGCCCCCCACCACAAAACCCACCCTGGTATTGGACTTCTGGAAGAGGTTCCAAAGAGCAAATCCAAGTGTGTAGGAGGAGATCAGGACATGAATACACAACGCTTGTTCTCCATCAGAGAGATTCTCATTTATCCTGTCAACATGAGTTAATTAATAATTAAAAAGGCCACTGTGATCCTTATGTGGGAGGTCTCATAAAGTGAAAATTCAAGCAATTTGAGATGCAGTAGATTCCTGTTTATTAAGATACATGTTCAGGGATTTACTCTATTACTGTTTCAATTACAGATTCTGATATCATTTAAGCATTACAGAATCTGTGACTGCCACATCCCTGCAAGTGTCCAAGGCCAGGCTGGAGCAACCTGGGATAGTGGAAGGAGTTGGAATGAGATGATCTTTGATGTCCCTTCCAAACCATTCTGTCATTCCTGTTGGTGATCTGACTCTGCATCTTCTCTTGACTCCTCATGTGGGAAGTCTCATGGTGCTTCTCACATTAATTTTCTTTTCAATCCATCTGTGCTGTCTTGAACTTCATCTTTTCAGGACTAACATCAGGTTTGCCCTATGACAGATCACTTTAGAAGTCCAAATGGACAGACATTTGGAATTAGAGTCCAAACAAAGTCAAACCAGGCTGAAATAAACTGCATTTAAGATTAGCCTTGAAATAAATAGTGAGGAGCTGGGGCAGTCTGTACAGCAGATGGCATTACAGGTAGTATTTATCACACTCCAATCTCAGGGCTGAGATACTTGGGAGGGAGGATTGACGTCAGCTACGAGTGAATCAGCTGGAAACCTGCTTGTGCCTTCAGCAGATGATGACTTTGTGCAGCACTTCTGCTTTGCACTCCCCTGTGCAAGCCTAGCAGGAAGAGTTCATTCTGTTTTTGCAGCTTAAGTGAGCTGATGCAAATAGATCTTGGACTTTGAGGTAGGAAGATTCCACCCAGCTGCAGTAACCAGGGGGATGCCCTTTGCTCCAGTTTTTGTGCCAAATTTGTGCATTGGGGAATTTTAAACAAATATCACTTGGCAGGATATCGACTCTCAGGGTACAAGAATAACACAGAGTAAGGCAGCAGGGCATGGGCTGGGAGGCATTTACAGGGAGAACTATCCAGACTGGCACTGAGCAGTGGAGAGAACCAGTTCAAAAGTATTTTATGGAAAACAGTTGGGTTTTTGTCTTGCTGGAGCCCAGAGATCCTCTGAATGAAAACCAGGAACAGTTTTTCACCTAGGCACAGCGTCCTTTGCAGGAATGACAGAGTTCATCAAAGGTTACTAATTACCATGTAAATGATGAGGTCGTCTGGCTGTCTGGACAGACTTGGGTGGGTGACCTGGGGTAGAATCTCAGGATCATTACGATTGGAAAAGATTTCAGGATCGAGCCCAACCTTCCACTGAATACTCCCGTGCCCACTGTGTCACAAAGTGCCGCATCTACTCGTTTTTTGAACACTTCAAGGGATTGTGAGTCCACCACTTCCCCAGGGAGGCTGTTTCAAAGACTTTCAAGGATGGAGGAGTGTGAAGAGCTCGTGGTGTGCCTTGGCTTGGGAGTGCTTAGGGAAGCACAGAGCTGTGCTCTGCCAAATGAGTTCGTCAGCCCTGAGCTCACGATGTTCCTCAGCATTTGAGCCATAGCTGCTGGGCAAAGTGGCACAGAGAGAACCCTTCCAGCCCTGGAAAACTCTGCATCAAGGCATGGAGAACTCAGTTTTAGCTGGGGAGGATCACAGACTGAGCAGCACAGCCAGGTAATGCAGGACAGGTCACCTTGCACCAACCTGAGCTGCCGCAGGGCACAGAACAAGGGCTTAGGCCAGGCTCGACTTGAACCAGACAAGACCTGGACAAGGAAGAATGAGACTCAGCGAAGGGGAAGAAATGATTCTGTGGGGGAAGTTCCGCAAATATGTGCTTCCCTTTGCTGATAAAGGAGGGTGTGAGGCACTGAGATGAGCTACCTTGTTTGTCTGTTCTCACACCCTGCCAGGCCCTGGCAGCAGCACTCACTTATCTCCAGCACATTGGCACATTCAGCTGTGCAGCCATTCCCTAATCCACCACCCTGGGCTACTCCTCGTGGTCATTCTCCTTCTCCCTGTTGTGACACGAGGATTAATTTTTTAATGAGTTTGGATGCATTTTCAGCTTTGGCTGGTTAATTCTCACGCATCGTTTAAGCCTGTAGCAGTGTAAGGGGGGCAACACTGTCTCTGTCAAGGCACACAGGGAGCAAAATTATACTGAGGGTGCTTGAGCAGCGTTTCTGTCGGTGACTTGTGGCACAGAGCTCTTTCTTTCACCGCAGGCAGCTCGGTGGGGCAGGTTTCACACTTGCCTCTACCGTATTTACACCTTTATTGTTTGTTATTTACGTGTCTCGGGTTATGTAGGCGGCTGCAGCCTCTTGTGCGTGTACCCAGAGGAATTAACCGAATTTGCAGAGCAACCTGCTGGGAACTTTCAAAGGGGCAAAGGGATTTTTTTGCACACCCACGAGCAGCACGGAAAACTGAGCTGCGGAAAAATGAGGAATTGGGTCTTTTTGAATATTGTGGGTCTCTACAGCATCGATGCTTTAAAGTCGTTGTTGTTGAAGTTGTCCAGCTGAGAGCTTTGTGTCGCTCTCAACTGCAATTAACGCGGTTTTTATGGGGTTTCAATGATGACTGCACAACACACCCTTCTTTTGTTTGGCACTTCACGTTCCTTCACCAAAATGGATTAACGCTGGATTTGCAGAGAAGCCTCTCACGCGCGGCGCTCAGCTGGCTCTGTCCCCGCTTCGGGGAGAACAGGGCGACTCATCCTTGAGGAAAAAAAAAAAAAAAAAAAATCCAAAACCCAGAACATTTTTGCGCGGTGTGACTCACATAACCGTCCTCAGCAGGCACGAAGCACCGGCGGCCAGCGAGTCCCCGCGAGTTATTCGGAGCACGCGAGACACGCGGGGCGTGGAGGGCAAGTATGTGGGTTAGGCGCAGCCGCGCTGTGCCCGGTGTGAGAACGTTAATTGCGTTTATTGCGTTAATTGCGCTAATTGCGGTCGTGAGGCGGCGGGGCCGGCGAGGAGGGGGCGCGCACCCCGCTCGGCGCCGCGGGGGCTGCCGGGAGCCGCCCGCTGTTATTGTCCCGCAACATGCAAATGAGGCGGGGCGGGGAGCCAATGGGGGGCGGCCGCGCTGCAGCCGCTGCGCACGCGCGCCGGGAGGAGGGGAAGGAGGCGGGGCCGAGCTGGCGCCCCGCCCAGCGCCGGGGCCCTCGCCTCACCTCAGCACGCGCGGCGAAGATGGCGGCGGCGGCGGGCGGCGGGGCGCGGGGGCGGCGCGGGCGGCTCTGACCGGGCACCGCGGGCGGCGAGGAGCGAGCCCGGAGGGAGCTCCGAGAGCTCCGCGGGCAGCGGGGAGCTGGCACAGCCCCCCTCGGGGGGCGGGGGGGGTGCCGGCGAGCCCGGCCGTGAGGGGCAGCGTGAGGGGCAGCGAGGGCGGGTGAACCGCAGCGGTAGCCGGAGGGACGCGGCTCCGCGGAGCGCAGGGCTCGGAGCGGCGGCGGCGGCGCGGGCCGGCGGGCAGGGGAAGGAAGGCTGGCGCCCTGCGGCGGGCGCTCGGCGGGCAGGAGGCGGCTGCGCCGGTGGCTCCCCGCGTTCCTGGCGCTCGGCTGCTGGGCGCCCCACGCCATGTTCTCGGTGCTCTCCTACGGCAGGCTGGTGGCGCGGGCGGTCCTGGGCGGCCTCTCGCAGACGGACTCCCGCGACTACAGCCTGGTGACGGCCAGCTGTGGCTTCGGCAAAGATTTCCGCAAGGGCATCCTCAAGAAAGGCATGTGTTACGGGGATGACGCCTGTTTCGTGGCGCGGCACCGCACCGCGGATGTGCTGGGTAAGTGGCCGGGCCGGGGGCTGAGGTGGCTTCGGCCTCGCGCTGTGACCTCCTCCCTCCTTCCCGGAGCTGCACATGGTGAGCGGCTCAAGCCCCAGGCTCAGACAAAGGAGCTGGTTCTGCCTGTCAGTGTCACCATGAGTTCGCTTTTTTTAGCTTCCCGAGGAAGCTCTGGTGCTCTTTGTTTTACCTCTGCCCGCCTTTGACATGGGGGGTTGTGTGTGCCGTGTGTCCTGGCCCAGCCTGGGCGTTTCACCTGTGGGTGTCTGCAAGGCCTGGTGGCTCCAAAACTCAGAGAAACAGCTCCCAGTGCGTTTCACTTTCTGTCTTTAAAACCTTACCCCGTGTACATGCATTGCGTTTTAGCAGACAAGATCACTTGAACAGGCACTTCCTGATTTTAACGCGTGCAGTGTCCTTGTCAAGTGAAAGGCAGAGTGACATTGAGACTGGAATCAAATGTCAAACTTCAGTTTCGTTGTTTGTTCTGGCCTGATTGTGCCCTCTGGTTTAGAATCACGGGCAAAATGAATCTTAAGGGTTCGAATTTTAGAAGTAGTGAATAATTATGGATAATCAGCAGAATCTTCAGACTATGGGCAGCATTGCCTTTGACAGTGCTTTGACCTTTCTCCTGTGTACTCAAGGTTGAATTTGACTGACTAACACTCTGCACAGGTTAGCAGTGGTGTAACTACCAGAAGCAAATCTTTCACCAAAACTTTGATGCTTAAAAAAAATCTTCCTACTCCCTGCCCCCCGTCTGTGGGGTTTTTTTATTTGTTTGAGGTTTGTTTTGTATTTCTTTGTTTTAAACCGATGGGGTTGCTCAGTGTTATCTCATGCTGTGGAATTGATTGGTGGATATTCACCTTGGCGCTGTCATTGTAACTTGGTTGCCATTTAACAGAGCAGAGAGGTTTTCCTCAGGAAGCTGCGAGTTGGTGCTAGGTAACAGTTATTGCTGTTTTTTTCTCAAGGGAGCTGTTACTGTAAGAGTGATGCCACAGCTTTCGGGATGTGGAAGGTTGGTGGGTGCATTTTAGACGCTCTGCATCTTCTCTGTGGTGCCTCTTGCAGATAAACTTTTTGGGATTAGAATTAGCTGTTGGACACCCTTCCTTTTAGCATGTGACTAACCCTGGCTGCCTTTAAAGTTCATGCTGGGCCAGCACTGATAAATAACTGAGCGATTGGTGTTTGCCCTTAAGAGAAATGCAGGCTCTCCTGTACTTTGAAGTGGACTCTTGCTGTGTGGGGAAGGGACAGATTTGGCCTCTTTTGATGGTGTTTAGGGGGTTTTGGCCATATTTGGTAATTGCTGTATGTGGACCTACAGTTTGTCTTGTGTTCTTGCTGGAATCAACAGAGAGTTGCATTTCTAAGTTGGTCTTTGCATTAATTTTCATGGTAACTTGGAAACAAACAGAATTGTGGCTCCACTTAAGGATCAAGCAGCAAAGAAGGCATCAGATCAGGATGCCTTAAGTACAAAAAAGCAAATAATTTAAATGGAAGACCTCTTGGGTTGTTTGGTTTTGGGGTTTCTCCCCTGGTAAAGCTACTTTTCTGTCACTTCTTTGTTGCTTTTTTAATAAACATACAGAAACACCAGAATCTCTGTACTTTCTACAAAAGCATGAATGTTCGGGTGGGTTTTGATGCTTCTAACTTGATGCTTTTTTCTTCTTCATCTATAGCTCTTAGGTTTAAAACATTAGTAGTTTTCTCCCAGTTTCTGCTGCTGGGATCATCTCTTTACTCTCTCAGCCAGCCCTTTTGCACTGCTGCAGAGACATTTCAGCACCACCAGTGATTCCTGCCCTCAATTCCTGTTACTCCCATCACAACCCTGAGATTCCTTAATGATTTTTTTATTTAATAAGACCCTCATAAATTTTGTGCTACCTCAGTACCTAACTCTACGCCTCAACAAAACTGCCTGAGCTGCACTTTTGGGTTTCAAACTTAATTTTTTGACATTTAAGGAAGAGGCTCACATGGTTTGAGTGAACAGTTGACACAGTAAATTTCAAGTGTATCGCTTGGAGTGAGTAGTCACCAGTGACAAAGGCCGGCCAGATAATTAATGTGGAATTCCTCAGTGCCAGTGTTCTCTGGAAGCAGTGCTTTATGGAAAGCCTGCCCGTGTGGGATGGCTTGGGTGTGGTGGAGCAGTGAAACAACTACTCCCAGCCTTTGGCATGAGTGCTTGGGGATTCATTTTCTTAGGTCAAACAAGGGTTGACTTGGCAGATGTTTATAGCAGAATCAAAATGCTAAACACTTCTTTTGTTGTATATGTGCTGTATAGTTCAAAGGCTGAATGCTTAACAGTGTCTTCCAGTCTGAGCTTTATCCTTTCACAGGAAGATCAGCAGAAAGCTGAAGAGGATTCAGGTTGTTTCCAGTCCTCCCAGAGTTGTTCAAGGCTTGATAAAACCTGTTACTGGTATACTTGGATCCTTGGGGGTTTTGTCTCTCATTTTTGCTTTTATCTGGAGCATACCTGTCAATTTTGTGTTTCTCCCTGTCCTCAGAATGGGAAGAAAACAAGCTCAGAACAGTTTTTCCTTGGGGATCACCCTAAGGAAAGGAAATGGCTTTGCTGCTCATGTTAATCTCTAGAGCTTTACAATCGAGGCCTGGGTTTCCTTTCTGTACCATGATGTCCTTTTCTGTTCATTCCCTGCCAGTGTCTTGGGTGTTCAGATCCTCAGAGTCTTGAAATCTCTCCCTGGGATTTGGGAGACATTCTGTACTGCTTCATGTCTGATGCCTTTGGAACTTTTGAGGACAGAAGTACTGTTTTTTTCAAAGTTGAAAACCAAAACTCTGACACATCTGTTTTTTTCTCATTAGCATGCAAGTAGAATTTTTACTACATGGGGAACAAGCCAGATTTTTAAAATTAACTTAAACAGTTTCATAGCCATTTCTCTAATTTACTGAAAGGAAACATTAAAGCCAAAATTGTCACCTCTAGAAATTCTGAGGTGTCACATGCTGGTGATTTTTTTTTAATTTTGAGATTTGCCTTTTCTTGCTTGTTGTGGCCTTATCAGGCTCCTGATTCCTTTGCTCGTTTTTTATGGATTTTCCAAGCTGTTGTGTGACTCATGATTGAAACATTGCAGCAGCCAATGCGCATCCCGTGACAGCATCACTTATACAATGTCTGTGCTGGGTACAAGTTTGGGTGTAGCCAGTGTGACTTGACTCTTCCAAACTATTTCTGTCCCCCAGGAGTAAGGAAAAACTGTCTGGCAGCAGGAAACTCTTTGTTCACTGCAGAGTTAAAATTTGACAATTGTTCTTTTTGCTGCAAATCCTGATTTTTAGTTTTTGGGTGCTGCAGGGTAGCTCCTCTGAAGGGAAAGGAGCTGCATTTGGTTTGAAAAATTTGTCAGCAGCCTGCATAGGAGGTAGGTAAAACTGCAGTGGCAAAGCCTGGAATATTGTTAGTGTCACTGTCACCCTGAAATGTAAACTTCAACACCTGAAAGGATTTGTAGAGGAAATGTCAATGTTGTTGTGGCAGCTGTAGAGCTTGGAGAGATCCTTCCCTGGACGCCTGAAGGTTGTAGAGGACGCTGTTAAGTGGTTTATTTGGTATCATACCGATTAAAGAGATTGCTGCCTTATCACAACTTATCACACAAAAGGAGGCGAGAATCGCCCTCCTCCCTCCCTCGGAGTCACCTTTCACCCGCTGTGAGTGAGCAGCAGGCAGAGCTCTGCAGGGCAGCACACGTGTCTGACTTTGGAACAGGTCACAGGAAATCTTCTCTTCTCTGGGAGCATCAGTGCTGTAGGGAAACTGCAGATTGAGAGCCACCCCATTAACACTCACTGAGTTTATTGTCAGCAGAGCTGCTCTGGAGCAGCATTGAATGTGACCTCTGAAAATGAAACTTCTGTCTGGTTATTCTTCTTTCCCACAGTTTCTGCAAGGATGCTGCACACAAGTATTCAGGTCAGAATTTCCAGCTAAATACTAGTTTTAACTGTAAATGCTAAGATGCTTGGTGATGGCAGCCAGTTTTCCATTCATACACAGATCTTGGCCTGAAGGAAGAGCAGATTCTGTCAGAAACCAGAGGTAAATAAGGAAAGCTGAGCCCATGCAGGAGGTGAGGATTAATCATACCTGTGCCATAGGAAGCATTAGAAAAATCTCCTGCTCTTTGCTCTGGTTCATCCCTGCTGTGAAAACTGAGCCTGAGGTGGGTCAGGCTGGGAGAGATTTATTTCAGTGCCTGCCCCCAGTACCTGTCCTTCCTCAGCAGTTCCAGTCACTGAACACCTTGAGAAATTAGGTACTTGTAACTAGGGAATTTTTTATAAAGCTTGCAGAAATAATTTATAGTTTAGTGTCCCAAATGCACCGAGTGATTTCTCAGGCTTCAGTAAAATAGGGAGGAAATCTACCTGGTAGAAATCTGCTTCAGGAGCAAGTGTGCTCTAGCAGAGGGGGAAATAGATAAAAGGAACTGTTGCTTTCTTGTGGGAGCAGATGCACAAATTCATGTTTCCAGTTCTGTGTTTCTCCTTCAGTTTGTTCCTCAAGATCATTGCTCGCTTTGCTTTTTGCTCCCTGTTGTCACCCAGTTACTCTTCCAGAACCTCTCTGTTTCATGCAAGGGCAGTTTAAGTTTTACTGTAACAGTGTGAATAAGTAACCTTTCCTTCTGTAACTTGTTAGCAGTCACACACAAGCTGCCCTTAGGCATTTGTGTTTAACTGGGTTATTTCTTTGACAAAACCTTGAGGCTCTAACAGATCCAGGGAAGCTGCTGAGGGTCAGTGCTGGCTTTGAGCATTGTACTTGCCTTAGATGGAGAACCTGTCTGGGTGTGTGATTTATCCCAGCGTTGATAAACCAGGAAATCTTATCATTTTATCTCAGTTCTGACATTGATAAATCCTAGGTGCTATATTTCAAACTTGTGTGGTGCAGCTCACTGCACTTTTTAACCATTTTAGCCTCTGTATTTGATGCAAATTTCAGTTATAAATACATCCTTTTGATGTTCTTTTAGCAGTGATTCATTGCTATTTCAGGTAAGGATCTCAAGAAAATTGAAAGTTCAGTAGGATGTGTGGAGTGCCTTAGAAAGTTAATTGTGGTTGCATGCAAAAGCAGCTGCTGCTGACACACTTGTGCCTGCCTGGTGCTTCTCTGTGGGATTTTTATTCTTGGCTGGTGCAATATTTCAGAATATCCAGCTCTCAAAAGAGATTTTTGGGACAGGGTGGTACTTTTGGACTCTGACCGTGGGCAGGTTAATTTGCCAGCTAAGCAGCACTGCCCCTCATAACTTTATTTATATTAAACAGAGTTTGATCACTATCAGGGCTTTGTTCTGAACTTTCATGCTGTTGAGTTTATATTTGCTGTGAGCCAGGCAGAGCACCTGGATCTCACTCACAAGTGAGTGCTGAAAAGCTGCTTTCAGCACTGGCTGCTTTTCCCTGGCCTTCTGCAGGGAACTCATGTGCTGGCAGGCAAAACAACTTCACATTTGCATTTCAGCTGGTGTCTTATCCCAGGTGCTTTTAACATTTTGAAATCAGCTTTAATCGGTTTCACCACCAGCATCTTCCCTGGCTCAGTTTCAGTGCTGCAGCATCAGTCATTTGTGCTTTGTCTTGTAACTTCCTGACAGGTGTTTCTCTCAGAGAGATTTTGCTTTTCTGAATCTTAGAGGAGTTGGAAAAAAATCAGTTTTTGGATTGACACATGCAGCAAGTATTTTATCTGGTAGGCATCTTTCTGTATTTTCCAGCACAAGGCAATGAAAGATCTCTGTAATACAGTTAAATACTTGAGAAGTATTTATTCTTCAGAAGTAATTTATTGTGAAATTTTCAATTGCTTTATTTACAGTGGTGGTTCATCTGGCTGCAGGCATTGCACTGTCACGTGGGTGTTTGTGTAATTTCTGCCTGGACTTGAGCAGGGAATAGGCACAGAAATCTTCTTTTTATAAAATTCTCATTCACTGAATGGCATGAATGAAAAAAAAAAAACCAAGGTTTTTTGTACAGTTCAATTTCAGCAATTCTCAGCCATGCAGTTTGTCTTAAATGTCCTGTGATTCCTAATTTATAACATGGTTAATACTGGAATGCATTGGTTTATGGCTCAAAGGAAAACATCAGCATTTGTTGAAAAGGTAATTATTTTGAATATATACCTTATTTTTTTCTTGGATGAAAGCAAAGGTGTTATATATAAATAGAGCTTGGCATTAGTCCTTGGGAGTGATCCTGCCAATAGCAACACCTTTGAATTTTCTTTTGATGACAGAGGGAAAACCTGGTATTGATCAAAGCTGAATTTTTAGGTTTTGCTACATCTGCATTTTGAGAGCATTTCACTCCTTGTTTGCTGTATATAAAATAGCACAAAGTTTACTTAAACTTTATTCTCATTTACATTTCATCTATTTCAGTAGCAGTTTACTCACACTATTTCAAAATCACAAATTCCTTTCCCACGTGTAACTGTTCAGTTTACAGAGTTAAAGGTGCTGGGTTTATTTTAAAACCCCTTTGAAGGTAGGACAGGATGATTCATGATCCTGACCCCAAATCTTTTTAAACCCCCACCTTTTCCATTTGGGGCAAGAAATAGAGTTTGTTGCTGCTGGGGGGTTGTGAGGTGTCACTGTGGGAGCCAGCACAGCTGTCCTGGTGCTGTGGGGTCAGTCTGTCTGTCTTCCTCTCAGGTGTGGTACCAAGCAAAGCCACAGGAGCTGCTGGGGATGTCTAGAGGGTGATTGCTTAGGAAGGCACTGGCAGAATCTCCTTAAAGCTGTTCATAGCTGGCAGAAAGCAGACAGGAAGGCAGCACACGGCTCAGGGTAGAGAATGAAGGGTGCTGCCATGGTTCACATTTCCTGCCTGCAGTAAGAAGGGAACAAAGAAAGTCAGATGGTGTACTCATTTTTCCTTTAAAAATTGAATAGGTTTGGCTAATTGACCGTCTCAGGTGCTTGCTGTGGTGGTTTCTGGAGCTCTGTGCTAGAGCTGCAGTGTTTGTGTTTCAGTGTTTCCCAGCACTGATGTGAAAGGATTGTCTGGATCGCTTGAGGGAACTCCAGAACTTCTGCTGAGCTTTCTTTGTAGCTGCCTTGGGAGCCAAAAGCTTTGGGCAACGTTTGTCAAACATCTTTTCATTGCATTAACCCTGCTGCAGAAATACATCTGGACTATGTTCATTTTAAAGGGAAGGAAAAGTATTATCTGGTAACTTCACGTAAAGCACCATCGTTTAACCTGAAGCTTTCAGTTTCAAGTTCCAGATCTAGAACCTTTCCTTTATGATCTCTTCTTCTAGGCTTGTCTGTGTGGCAGCAGAAAGCAAATGGTTAATCCAGTATTACCCTGAGGTTGTGACACCTGCAGGGAGAGGATTCAGCTGTTCTTGGAGGATTTGAAAAGTCATTTCTGAGAATGCCAGGTGCTTTTGCATGAGCTTCTTCCTGGGGCCTGCTCAAAGAGGTGAATGCAGGGATCTGCTTTCCTGTAACATTCTTCTGAGAAAACAGAGGGACAAAGCGGGTGTCTAAAAGGTTGTGCACTATTTTAGGGAGAAATCTGATTAATGTTGATAGGCTGTTGAGAATCTGGCGATAACCTCCTGTCAGATTATAGTTCACGCCAAGGTCGGCTCTAAACCTTCCGTCTCAGTTTCAGCCCATGTCCCGTGTGAAGGGCATGGAGATGAGGAAATTGGCTTTTATCTTCTCACCTCTTCATGCCTTTGATGGTAGTTTGTTTTTCCTGAGGAGACTGTCCTTCAGCTCAATCTGAGCACTGAAATTCACTTTTTGTTCTTTTATCATTGACATATTTCACTTCTGCTGTGTTTTGGAAATCTCTGCTTGAAATGGTTTGTCCCATGCTGAGGATCAAAAAGATTTTGGGAAAAATTTCCACATAGTAACATTCTAATCTCATATAATACCTTCAGAAGTATTTTGCTTTTATCATTTGGGCAACTGGAAGAAGTTCAAAGCTCTTGAACTGAATGACCAACAGAAAATGTGTGTGCTGCTCACCTCCCTCTGATCACCCCCTTTCCATGACCACAGTCACTGTTTTCCCTGTTGCTAAGAAGCTTCCCAGGCTTTGGCAGAATTTGTCTAATTTTCTGATATCTAGGTTATTTTGAATAACTGAAAATTCTCTAGATCATTCTCTTGCTTGGCTGAAGCTGTAAGCAACAAACTCTCCTTGAAAGGGATAGGTCCCAGCATTGTGTTTGGTACAGGGATTTTGTAAAATGGAGATTTATTTTCTATAGAAGTTGAGAACACCAAATAAAAATCATTGTCCTTCATATGAGGAGAAGTCCGAGAAAAAAATGTGCTGCTGAATAGCAGGAAGAGTTTCTGTGTCATTTCTGTACTAATTAAAATGCTGACCTTCACTTTTAACATTAATAAAACCTCTTCCTTTTTAATGGACTGATGAGAGGTTAATGGGATCAAATCCCTACATTACCCCCAAATATCCCATTACTTGTTCTCTAGTGGAGTCAACTCCTCATTCTCAGCATTAGACTTTCACCTTCCTTTCAGCAATTCAGATATTTGGAGCTGATACCAGAAGTTATCTTAAAAATACTCAGCAATTTATTTGTTCATCAAAAATGTTTTCCAGGCAGGTGCCAAGTCCTACATTTTAGTTACTAAATATCATAAGCAATGTAAATAATGCAAGGCCTTGTTTTGAAAAGCATTTGTGCTGAAGTAACTCTGGTTTTGTTTCCTTGCAGGGGTGGCAGATGGTGTTGGTGGCTGGAGAGACTACGGCGTTGACCCTTCTCAGTTCTCAGGGACTCTGATGCGGACGTGTGAACGTTTAGTAAAAGAAGGACGGTTTGTTCCTAGCAATCCTGTTGGAATTCTCACTGCAGGCTATTGTGAGCTGCTGCAGAACAAAGTACCTTTGCTTGGTAAGACACCACAAAGATGTCACTTCAGTCTGGGTTGTGTTACACATGGGCCTACTGAAGGATGCCTGAATCTCTTGTTATCTACAGCAAATTTGCAGGCAAATTTATTCTCTTAATTAACTGAAAACATAGAAATGCTGTTGCCTTGGTGGCATCCTTATTTTCTCTAAAACTGTTTAAATTAATTTAGTATTGCAGGGAGTGTTGATGTGCGTGTATTTATATATAAAATAAAAGGCTTTCTGTGGGAAGGGTGAATTCACCAGAGTTTGCAGAGAGGGTTCTGCAGTGGAACATGCTGTGCACGTGTGCTCACTCTGTATTTTGTATGTATAAATAACTGTTCTCTGCTGAAAACTCTTCGTGGTGCTGGTTATGGCTTTCTGCCTCAGTTATGCAAGGAGAAATATTATCTGAGAATAGTTGGATGTTGTTCTGCTCATTCCTGGCCTTACTCTGCTCTTGTTGCCTTTTATGTCCAGTGGACTGAAACCCCAGCTGGTTGACTTGACTAGTTCATATCATACAATCTCTGGAGCATTATTTTTATAAATCTTTGTGGGGGGATTCATTACAGACCTTTCTGAAAGCCAGCTGAAGTAGATGCTTCACATATTCTGTGTCAGCCTTGATGGGACACAGGGCATTCAGCTGCCTGGGCACTGGGAGCAGATAGAGGGCCCATGCTTGGTCTCAGCTGGCAACTCTGCCAAGGGGCCACTTCTCTAAAGGCCATGAGGCCTCTTCTGCACCAAGAAAATGTTTGCCCTGCACAAAATGCACACAGCTCACCTGACCTTATCTCCTGTGCCAGAGCAGTGCAGTGTGAGCTATATTTAACTTGTGTGCTGAGCTGGGAGCAGATGTTCTTGCATTATACACCCAAAGAATAGGTTGGAACCTCAGGAGTGACCTTAAGTGTCACCAGAATAGCAGTGGTCAGTAATGACATTAGGATTTGGTGTGTTGAATGGTGGTCGTTTGTGCAAAGCAGGTGTAGCTGCAAAGTGGGGCACGGAGAGCTCTCCCTGTGCCTTTGGAGACAGAGCTTGGCTGGGTTTGACCTTTGCAGTGCTGAAAAGCAGCGTGTGCTGAGTCACAAGATCTGCATTCCACTCATGGCCTCCTGGTTACACTCTGCTAATAGAGTTAGAATTTGAAACTAATGATCCTTAGTGTTTCTCCTTCAGCTGAGAATGGTATTTTTAGAATAAGGAATTACCACAGCAATGAGCATTTAGAGTTTATTTAAAATAAAAGGGACAGGAGAGGACTTCATTAAGGAGGATTCATTAGGCAGTAACTTCTCCTTGCTGTTGTGCTTTGGCTTATCAGGATTGAATCCAGCAAATAATATAAAATAAAACTGAAATGGGAGGAAACTGTGCCATTTATTTAATCACTCTTGTGTTGCAGCACAGTTTTGGACACTGTCACATATAAAATCAGATTTTTTTCCCAGAGACACTGCTTTGACTTAACATTCACTAAGGACAGAGAAGATGCTGAGTGTTCACTAGAGAACAGATTCAGGGCAAGTGCATTGCAGGGAACTCTGTGTATTAGAAAGGGAATTGTCTGGAACAGGCAATGCCTGGAGCCAGCTGGACTTCTGCACTAGCAAGCCTGATCCTAAGCTTTGCTCACTGCTTGGAAAATCCTGCTGCAAGAACATGAGGGTGGAAGGTGAGGACACTTCCAAGCTGGTGATGGGGCACAAGTGCTGTAGCTTATTTCCTCCTCTTGGGGATTGAAAGGTGTTTTGGTGGCTCTGCTGACCTGACCTGTTTGCAGAATTGAGTGATTGCTGTTTGCTCTGAAGGACTTTGGGTTTCTTTGCAATACAGCATTTTTGTGGCTTGCAACCAAGCACAGTTGGTGGCTACTTCCCAGTGAATGAATGGAGAATTCCTCAGTGCCCTCAAGCATGGCTGGGATAGTTCCAAGCACAGTTGACATCATGTTTCTGCTATTACTTCAGTTTGGAATAGTATTTGTCCCTGAAACACTTTTTTTTTCCTTAAACTCGGGAAGTTGGTTCCTGAAGATGTGACAGGATTATTATTTTTTAAACCTGAAGCAAGCTTTGCAGAGCAGGCTGGGAGGAAAACATTTCATGTTCTGAGCAGAGAAATGCAGCAGGACCTAACACTTAATTACAAACAGTTCTTCACTTGGTGTAGTTTATTTACAGCTGATGAGTGGAACTGTGTGGAGAGCTCCTAGCATTGTATGGATGCTGCTAGAATTCTATTATCTCCATGATTTTGGAATTTCAGTATTTTATGTGAGTTCTGTAAATCCGGTCCTATAGCAGAATGTGCTGACATATGTTGGGATGGAAAACTGTAAATAAAGCCAAACAAAACAGGTATTTGTCAGCATAATGTGTTTACCAAAATCAAAGCAGGAAGAGTGAATTCTCCCAAAAATCCTAGTTTGTATTGCAAAGATTTCTAGCATTTTGCTGGTTTTATTTTATATTATTTGTGGCATTGTTGAGTATTTCCATTTCTCCTGACTTTCAAGCTTTGCTGAATGTCGTAATAATTGAACTGTTGATCAGATCAGTGAGAGAACAAGCAGTTTGTGTGAGGCTGACTGCAGTCACTGTGTTTGCAGGGAGCAGCACAGCTTGTATAGTAGTCCTGGACAGATCAAGTCACCGTTTACATACAGCCAACTTGGGAGATTCTGGATTTTTGGTAGTCAGAGGTGGGGAAGTCGTCCATCGATCCGACGAGCAGCAACATTACTTCAACACTCCCTTCCAGCTGTCAATAGCTCCACCAGAAGCAGAAGGAGTTGTCTTAAGTGACAGGTAAGGGGGAAGAGGAACTTCAATTTTTAATCTCTGTGTGTGACCAGCTGCCAAAGAATTGCAGTTTTGCTGCTGTGGGGTTTTTCTGTACCACACAGGATATAAACACACATCCAGTCAGGTCCTGCCTCTGTGGGTGCCATGAACATTTCTCACCTTGTGCTTAACCTTGTACCTGTTGCACAGTCTGAATTTACTGCACTGTTACAGCCATGGGAAGATGTCACCCAGCACAGCAGAGCTTTGGTTCCAGTCCCTGCCTGTGCTCCCGTGGGACTGTTTGGAGTAGCTAATTTAGATATCTTGGCACTGAGGTTGCAAGTGCTTGAAGAATAGAGCAGAGGGACATGTGACTGTAACTTGTGTTTCCAACTTGCTGTTTCCAGCAGCATATTGTATTTGACCAAAACCAGCAAAAAAACTGTTTGGCAGAACACCAAGCTGGGAATGAGAGTATGAGGAAAGGACAATCTGTTCACAGAAATGAGTTGTTTCAAAGGCAGGCTTGTTCTTGTGTCTTCCCTTAGGAATGTCAGGCTGATCCATCCTGACTTTATGAAGCCTCACCAAACTCAAAAATAAACAGCTTTCAAATAGGTGTTAAAATGCAGCTTTCAAAATGTCTCACTCATTAAAGTGATGCCCCTCATCTGAATATAAGGAGGTGCTAACAGGGTCTCCAGAGAGTGCCCATGGAATAAAGGGAATGCAGTAGGCACCTGAAGGTTTGGACTCAATGAGCTTGAGTCTTCTCCAGCCTGAGTGATTCTCTGCAGTATCAGGGCTGGTGCAGCAAAGGTTGAGGCTTTAATCCAAAAAAGCTCTTATTGGAAGTGTTGGTTAAGCTGTTGAAACTCCTGACCATTCTTGTGTGTGGTTTTATTTCTTCATCCTGCAGCTGCTGAGAGGAAGCCAGGGTAGGACTCTGAAATTAGAGCCCTTCAGTAATCCAGGATCTTTGTTAGACTAAAATTAAATGATCCCTTGAAATTCCAGAGCTGTAAAAAAATCTTTAATTTTTCTGAGATTCTCCATCATCCATAGGAAGAGCATAAAAACAAAAAGCAGAAGGATAATTGATAATGTCCAGTGGAAGTCAGGGAAGCCAAGTAATCTGAGTCATCCAGTAATAAGGAAAGCACAAGATAAATGTGCTCCCACACTTCAGCTCTGAATCATGATTACAGCTTTCTGGCTGGTTCCTGCACTGTTCCTGACGTTAATGAGCACTCATGCTCCTCGTTGAAACACTTCTCCTGTCCTTTTGTATTTGTTGAATTTGGCTATATATGGGCACAGGCAGGCAATCTTAACTCCATCAGCCTTCCTGAAGCCGCACAGCATTGAGCAAAGCAGCTCCTCTGTGTTGTGGCAGAGCCCAGCCTGGGATGCAGCAATTTTTCCTCTTTACTGACCCCTGAAGAGCCTTTAAAAATGAAAGGTTTGTTGTTATCTTGCTTCTGAGATCAGATTTTGCAGCAATATTCATGCCCAAACTGGGTATTTTCTCCTCCTGGTGTTGTGTAATGTGTTGAAGCATTCCAGCAGACTCTGGTCTCCTGGTAGTGATTTCCAGGCATGTTTCATATTCCATTGAATTAGAAAGTGATTCAGAATCCTGAAGTGTTTGGGCCAGGCCTGTTATGAATTGTTCTTTCAAGTATCACTCTCTTACATCTTCAGGATGAGCAGGAAGCCCTGAGCTGCCATTCTGCTTACTGGTTTCCATGGAGACACTCTCCTGAAGCAGATTAGTTTGCAGGATTGTTCATGTGGGAATTTGAAGCACAAGTGCTGGGTGTGGGAGCTGGAGCAGGACCTGTGTGGGCAGTGCTGGGGCTTTCCTCACTGCCCATCCCGGAGCTAAAGCTCCACAGTGAGTGATCACTCCCCCAGAGAGCAGTGCAGTGCAGAGCTGTGGTGTGCTCTTGGAGGTGGGTTGGTGTTTTTGTTTTTAACCTGTGTCCATCCCCAGCCCCGAGGCTGCTGACAGCACGTCCTTCGATGTCCAGCTTGGGGACATCATCCTGACGGCCACCGACGGACTGTTCGACAACATGCCTGACTACATGATCCTGCAGGAGCTGAAAAAGCTCAAGGTGAGCGTTGGTTCCTCAAACTCTCTCTTTAGAGTTACTCCCTTCTAATAACCTTTGAGTTTTATATAAAAACTCCACCACGAAATGCTGTGTCCTTAAAAGGCTTTTCAGATCATACCCCGTGGGAGCAGTGCAAGGGACATTGACCCCAGAGGGCTTTCTCTTGGGTTTGCATCCAGAATCCAGAAACAGCAGCTTGGGCATAAATTTCCCAAGTGACAGCTGGTTCCATGTCATAACTGGTGAGGGAGGGAGGGAGAAGGGGAAGGGAAGGAGGAGATAGCAGGTGCTGCCTGTGGCCACACACTGCTTGTGCAGGTTGGAGATGATACACAGGAAAACAGAGAAGCCTCTCCTGGGTCATTTGAGGGTGAACTTGCACTTAAAATAACTTTCAGCTTCTCTAACCAGTAATTCTGACATAGTATGGGCTCTCAGCATGTTCTTGAAAATCTTCAGTGTTCTCTAAAAAAAACCACATAACAATCCTGACAACTTTTCCACATTAGTGACCACAAATGTTCTTTTTAAATAGTAAGAATACATTAAAATATTTTAGCTTGGCTGGGAACATTTAGCTTCAGGCTCTTTACTTACAGAAAGGAAAGTACACTTAAGGAGATATCAATATGTATAAACTCCTTGAGCAAACTATTCTGCTGTGAAATGCAAATAAGAGAATTACAGCGTGGTTTTAAGAGAATTTGGCCTGCTCCTATCCTGCAGCTCCACAGGTCACTAATGTGTCACTGGGGCTGCAGCCACCTCTCAGCCTTGTCTGTGCACAGTGTCCTGGCTGGCCATGGAGCTGGAATTCCCTTGTGGAAGAAAGCTGAGCTCCACCTTTTGGCCTGTTTGGGAAAGGCACTGGAGTTCCCCAAGAGGTTCAGCCAAAAGTTAATCACATAAATGCCTGCTAATTCCCAAACCTGCAGGGAAGGCTCTTGAAATGACGAGGCGTTTAAAAATGGTTTCAGACAAAGGAGCAGTGGTTGTCTGTTATGTTGGCTTGAGTGAGAAAAGCCTGTCAGGAAAGCAGCAGAATTACTGAAACAGGGAAAAAAATGTCCTTAAAACACAGCCTGGAGAAGGTGTGTGTGCTCTCAGTGCATTTTTCTCATCTGACTCTAAAGTGTCCCTTCTCCCCAAGGGTGCTCTTGTCAGGTGGGGTGAGAGAGCCAGAGGTGCAAGACTTGCACTCGAGATGAAACAAATACTTCAGAGCCTGAGGGAGGGAGGGAGGGAGGGAGGGAAGGGGCTTGCAGGGTGCCAAATGCCTGTTCCCTTCAGGTGACATGGTTTAGTCTGCTTTGAGTATTGTTCTTCTAAGTTTCTAAATCCTGGAAATCTCCAAACTCAAGCCTTGAGCTGCTGGTTGGGATTTGGGTCTGGCCATCCCCTGTGAAGATCCACAGCTGTAACCCAAAGCCTAAAGAAACTCTGTTTGCAGTGAGGGCTCTCCAAACCTGGGACAAAAGCTTCTCTAGACATCTGAATGACAATAAACTTCTTTCCTGCTGATTTAGAACTCCAACTATGAGAGCATCCAGCAGACTGCACGGAGCATTGCTGAGCAAGCCCACGAGCTGGCCTACGACCCCACGTACATGTCACCCTTTGCACAGTTTGCCTGTGACAACGGATTGAATGTCAGAGGTAAGAGCTGCTCCTCCTCCACTGCTGCTGTCTTGGAGAGATCTTCAGTGAAGTTGTGCTGGTGCAAAATCCTGTAGGAAAACAGAACAGTAGGAAATGTGGTTGGCAGGAGAGCACCAAGCTCGTGTGGGATTTGGCAAAGCCCCCAGGGCCTGCACAGGCCATCCCAGCCAGACCCAGCAGAGCAGGAGCCTCCTGTGGGGAAGCAGCTGGAGCATGGAGAACACAGAGCCCCGATTGTTTTATTTTTAATCTAATCTGTGCATTCCTGGCCCCAGGAATCCTGCCTGAGATGAGTTCTCCAGTACTCCTGTACTCAACTTGTTGCTTGGATTTGATGTGTGGGAGGTGGTGTGTGAGGGTAGTTTTTTATTTGGGATTTTTTTTTTAAGGTCTCTTCTTCCTGCTATGTTTCAGCTGAGTCTGCCCACTCTTTGGTTGCTTTGGGATTAGATTTTTGATTGAAATTTGAATCTTGTATCATTGGCATCCCCATACTGATCTCTCTGTTGATTCTACTTCTGTGTTTTAGGGGTATTGGCAGAACACGTGGCAGACCTCAGAGCCTGAGCAAACACCTTTTTTTAACAATATTTTACTTTAAAATAAATAAATAAAATTCTGCCAGATGAGATGTTCTCATCCCTTTATTAGAACAGCAGGATTTCCTGCAAGATCCTTAAGCCCCTTTGCTCAGGTAGCAGCTGTCACACTTGGCTCTGTGTTGCTCCAAGCTCACTCAGTAATGAAGCTGCAGATCTCCAGAGTCCAAGGGATTGGTTTGACTTCTCACATAACAAAACCTCTCTCCTGGGCCATTTCTCCAGGATTTGAGTGTGTTGCTTTGGCTGTTGAGGATTGAAAAATAGCAACTGAAAACGTTAAGGTAACACAGTGCTGGAGCAGATGCTAAAGAGGTGTTTGATGTTTGATTTACAGTGGAAATTCCTGAGGAGATCTGGTGTCATGGCAGTTTACATGTCACAAAGCAGTGTCAGGTGTTTCGTGCATTTATTAAAGAGCCTGCTGAAAACAGGCTTTGTGCTCTGCCAGCTACCAGCAGTGTTCAAGGCTCTGACCTCCTTTTCATAGTTTGATCTCACTGGAGCTTCAAAGGAAAGTGGTTTTGTGCTGTGTTAAATGTCAGTGCACCCCTTGGTTTGGAAAGAGGGGGCGGAGCAGAGTTTGTGTCAGGTTTTGAACAAAGAGCTTTCCATGGGGAATGTCACAGGTCAGAACAACCCACCATGACTTGGTGCAACAAGAGGGTTTGTGCTTCCCTTGCAGGGGGGAAGCCAGACGACATCACCGTCCTCCTTTCCATCGTAGCCGAGTACACAGACTGAGGTGCTGGCGCTGCCCGAGCTCCGCGCGTGCCCCGGCCGCTTTCCTGCTGGCAGGATCAGGATTCTTCTTCCTTCCCTCCCAGCTGCTCCAGGCTCCCTGAGCCCAGAGCCTGGCCTGAGGCACTGCTGAGGCCCTTGCTAAGAACCACTCGTAGTCCACTGGTCTTGGTCTGCCAGCAAGAGATGGAGAAGCTCAAGGCTTGGAACTTGTCTTGGAGAGCTGAGTCCTTGTCTGGAACAGGGGAGGATCCATCCCCCAGTGTCGCTGCGTTGGAGATGTGACTTTCCAAGGAGTAGAGTTGGTTGATCACCTCTCAAACTAGATCAATAGGTAACGCCTCTGCACGAGGGCATATTACTCTATTTGCTAGGAACGTTCTCTGTTGTTGAGGGTGTGTTACAGACCCAGTTCCATAAAGCATAGTCTTGTTCCAGTGATAGCCAAGGTTTCGTGTTTCTGAGCTCCGGTTTTCAGGAGATTTATAACTGCTGTAAACATTCTGCTCTTGCCATCCATGGTGTCAGCCTTAGGAGCCTTTTCTAGTACGAGATTTCAAAACAAACCTAGTTCAAGTTATATGGATGCAAAATGTGTTTTGTGATTTCAGGTGCTTAACTGTGATCTTAAAAGTTCTGCAGATCATTCGTCCATAATGGGCCTGGTTCTGGATGTTTTGGCTGTGGATAATTATTATTTTTTTTGAAACAAAAATTCTAGCTCAGTCTCAAACAGCCGAGCTGGCCACAGTTGAGGTCTTTCAGTGTTCGAGCCCATCTCAGCTGGGATGATGGTAAATGGGAGCTGGGAGGTTGCACAAAACAGCTCATCCTCAACTCCGAGCATCTTCACTTGGGTAGATAATTCTGTTGTTGATACAAAACACAATTTTTGTTAATAATTGCCACTCTTGCTTGTAGAACAGAATATGCTGCACCACTTGAAGTCCAGTTGATCCTTTCTGACTCAAACAGGAACCTCTTTGCTGTGGCAGCAGCAGCAGCGAGTACGAAAATGGAAATTTAATGAATAATCAGCAAAGCTTACATTTCATTTTAACTAAAGTGTAGGGGTTTCAATGATCCTTAATGATGTTTACAGTTATCTAACAGCCACTTTGCAATATGACATTTCCTTTTCAATGACAGTAGCTCACGTTTGTCCCCCCTTTTCCAGCCAGCTTTCCTTTTCCTTTCCTGAGGCTCACATGAAAGCTGAGAGCTGTAAAGATATATATATTTTTGGTCAGTTTTTCATTAACTTTTTTGCTGGTAGAGAAGTATGTAGAAATAAATTAAAGCCATGTTTTTATATATACAAAGTCGGGTAATGTTGCTGTTTAGGTGAGTGCAGTTAAACTTGGTCAGTAAGGAATCTTACCTGCTCTCAAGAGGAGATTTTTACTACCTGGTTTATTGTATTAAAACTGTTTAAGTTTGAGGTTACCTCAACTTGTTTAAAGAATTTTTGTGGACTTGTACTGTATATTTGCGTAACTATGTCAAGCTTTTATTTAAGGTCATTTAACATGTACCATGTACATGTCATTTTACTATATTTCAGTGCATCATGCTTGTAACAGGCATTTCATTTATAATGAGTGATTAATTTGGGAGCTCTTCAGTAATTTATCTGCTATTCCTCAATTGGCATAATGTTAGCTATCTACTTTAAATCACCTTGTAATTACTCGTCAAAATGCCTTAACTACCCTAACTTGACCAAAATAGGATTTTGGTGAGGGTATGGGGGAGGATTATATTAATGAAGAAAAATTAATTAGTTTTGCGACACACGAACAGTGAGTGGTGGAGAACTTTGCACAACCTGTCAGTCCTTGTTGTTTTTAACCTGAACAAGCTGTCTCTGGCTGTCTCGGAGGAATGTATTCACATGCAGAACAGGGCTTTGTTTCTTGGTCGGGAGGAGCCTTTCCCTCCCGACTCTGAGTGTCTTTCCATTTATCCAGTATTTACTCGCACGCTTCTGGATTAGAGCAGATTTGATCAATTCTTCTTTCCCTTTGCCCTTCCCTTCAGGCCATGCCCCCGTGGCCCCGGGCAGTTCTCTGCACCCATCACAGTCCCCAGCCCTCCCTGTTCCCTTCCTGCCTTTCCAGAACTTTCCCTGGGGACGTGTGTGGGTCAGAGAGGGTCTGGAATTCCCAATTCCTGCTCCCCCGGGGCCGGGCGTGCTCCCTGTGTGTATCCACAAAGCCTCATATCACACCATGACCTGTTGTTTTGTTTTTGTTTTTTTTTTAAATAAAGAACAAATTTGGGTTTTCATTTACAAATCATGAGTTTTTCCCTCACCGGGCACACCAAAGACCAGTAAAGCTTTTAGCTTTTCCATCTGTTTATAAAGCAATACTGTATTATAAAGAATTGATATTTTTATCACATGCTTGATTGTTTTGGGTTTTTTTTAAGATGTGCACTCTGAACATATCAAACCTGATTTTTTTCCTATGAACTTAAACGCTGTCTGCGCACAAGTGATCTTTGGAGAAGGAAATGACAGGGCCCATCCTATCAAAAAATAATTCCCAGCGATGCATGAAGCAGTGACACGTGCTAGGGGTTAGGTTGGAGGGAATGTCACGAGAGGAATGTACAAGGAAGCTGTTCCCTGCCTTGGAGCTGCTGCAGAGCGTTGTGCTTTGTTTTGGGAGCAGGGATCTGGGATTTCTGCAGCAGCCGCCGCAGGGATTGGGGTGCAGCAGGGGAAGATGTGGTGACTTGGAAAAGCTCTGTGGTTCCTTGCTACTTTCCTGGCTATCTTTGGGAGAGCTGCACATACAGTCCTGAAAGTCCTTTTGGAGGCTGAAAACAAAACCAAACCAAAAAGCAGATTTGGGACCAGGCAGTGAGAGGTGAGAGGTGATGATCTGGCAGGATGGGAGGATTTAGGGATGGAATGTCCCTCTGTTGGTAAGAGATTTCCTTTCTCCAGGGGAGGAGCAGCTGCTGTGTGGAGAAGCCGACTGTATGCAGTAGTTTCTGACAAAGATAGCTGAAACAATGAAGCAAATCTGAGTCTGTATCTGAGGATGCTTTTTTGTTGCTGTTAAAATGAGACTATCATCTATGCTTACCTAAGAGGCAATTATGTGAATTTCATGTCTGAGGTATAACTTATGCAGGAATAGTTCTGTAAATACATTTAAATAAATTGTAAAGATATTTAATAAATATAGTATTTATACTAAAATGTGCTTTTTAAAGTCAAGTTGCCTGCAAACCCTGTGTTTGTTGATGTGGGGACGTGGGTGGTGGCACAGAGGCACAGCCAGGGCTGGGGGCTGGGCTGTCACTGTGACCTCCCTGCTCTCAGATGCACACCTGAGTGACACCCAATGCCTGCTGCAGCTCTGCAGACTGATAAGGATCCTTTAATTGCCTGGGAATTGCAGTGTTGTGTTCCAGTGTGACTTTGGAAATACTGCACTGCCCCTGGCACAGGGAAGGAAAAGAGTAATGCAAGCCTGAAACACAAACCTTTATTTTTTAAAATGCAGTTCTGTGACAACTTTGGTTTTTTAGTTAAACACTAGTTCTGCAGTCTCTGTAAAAACCTGAGTTCTCCTGGAGCTGGGCTGGGTTTGCATGGCTGGGTGATTTTTCCAGCACCCTTACCCAGAACAGCAGCTTCATTTGCCTGATGTGGTAACAGAGTTTGAATCCAACCTGAGCCTCTCTCCAGTGAGAGTTCTGAGAGCAGAACCCCAGCAGTTCCTGCAGAACACACAAACCTCAACGGAGGCAACCGTGACCTGAATTGGTGCCATTGCAAGAGCACTGACAGTTCCAGAACGTTCTGTGCTGCTGGGCCTGCACTGCTCTCCCTTGCTGGGGATTCCCTGTCTGTCCTTGGAGCTCTGCACTACGGAACCTGGGAGCTCTGCAAGGCACCAAACTCCTCCTCAGTGTCACTGGCTGTCACCAGACTCTGGAAGCTGTCACCAATGGTCTCCTTCTCCTTGTAAGAGATGGCTCCAAAGAATAAGGAGTGGAACTGAAAAATGCAACATTTGTACAGGTAAGAATTCTGTGATACAGAATTTGGCTGTTAATTATTTGTGAAGCTTTTGCCACTTTAAGATTCTCAGCCCGCAGCATTTCCCAGTGAAACCCATCTGCCCCCCAGGAGTGTTTCCAGCTGTGCTGGGCTTTTCCAGCTGTGCTGCTGTGACAGCTGATCCCACTGAAATTCCCAGAGCACCTGGGGATGCTGAGCCAAACAGCAGCTGTGGGGTTCCACTGCTGATCCCTCACCTTCTCATAAGGAGCCTCGGTGGCTTCTCCTGCTGCTGCTTTGGCCTTGGCTGCTCCTGCTCTGCCTGGCACATCCCTCTCTGTGCCTCTGGGAATGTTTTTTACGTCTTGTTTAGCTGAGTTCATGCTTGGAGTGTTTCCCTTCTGCTGTGGCTTTTTGGAAGTGGCTGTGTCTGCCTTGCTGGCTCCATCCGTGGAAGTCTGGTCAGAATTATCCATGCCAGTCCTGGAGCTGGATTGGACAGAGGAGGGCAGGTTAGTAACTGTTTTTTTCATTGGAATATCCTTATTTTCTGTTTGTGAAAAGATGACAGCTTTAGAGGAGATTCTCAGCATCTTCCCTCCTGCTGTTCCCAGACCCTGTGAATGTTCTCTCTTGCACCCCTTATTGCTGCTGAGATGTTCCTGAACCCCTCTAGCTCAGAGTTTTCCTATGAAAACCTGAGTTTTTCACCCTCTTGAGGCCATCTGCCCCCTCAGCCCCCATTACCTGTCCCAGGGCCGTGGGCAGGCAGGCTCTGGGGAAGCTGCTTCTCTCTCAGCCTCACACAAGGTAGCCAGGATAAAGCTGGCCTCCAGCAGCAGGTCCTCAATGCTGAAAGCAATGGGTCTAAACACAAATATGGAAAAAGCACAGGGAATTACAGATCCTGCGGGAGGTGACACGGATTCTGTGATTCTACCTATGGAATCAGAAAGTGCTGCTCTGAAAAGCTCAAAATCTGTATTTGCTGCTGAGGAATGAGGGGGGCTCCTGTTACAGATCTCACTGCTCCAGTCAGCAAATGCTGTGCAGCAGCAGAGTCAAATGATAGCATTAACTATGTAATTGTTAAAACGACCTTTATTCAGAAAGTGCTGAATAAATCATTGCCTGCAGGGGACTGGGAGCCTCAGGTGTCCAGGTCATTTACACCCAGTGAGCTCCTCACTCAGCTCAGCTGCCTTGGCAATGCCCACCCCGGCTGCAGTGCTTTCTATGCAATTACAAACTCTGGATTGCAGGTTAGAAATGGCTCTGCTTTGAAATGAAACCTGCCCCAATCTGCAGCAATTACAAACTGGATTACAGGTTAGAAATGGCTCTGCTTTGAAATGAAACCTGCCCCAATCTGCAGCAATTACAAACTCTGGATTACAGGTTAGAAATGGCTCTGCTTTGAAATGAAACCTGCCCCAGTCTGCAGCTCAGAGTTCTCAGGGTGGCTGCAGCTCCCACACGTACTTGCCACATCTGTCGAAGTGGATGGACACGGGAACGCTCGTGGCTTCGGAAAATGCCAGCAGCCCCTGCAGAGAAGGGAGGGGATGAGGTGCTTGTTAAACCCAGACACTCATGTTGGAATGTAAGTTTATCCCAGCTGCTGTTTACTGGCAGAAAGAGGGGAAAAGTCTGCTGCTGCTGAGAATTTCTGTCCATCCCTGCCTGAGCTTTGCCAGAGTTCTGCATGGAGAACTTCCCTGACACGCTGGGGTGGCTGTGCTGTGTCTGCCCAGCACAGAAACCACATCTCTGATTCAGAAGGGTTTTGTTTGCCTTTGAAAGGCTCTGAGGTGTCCTGAGGATCCTGGGGTTTAAAGCTAATCCTCAACCAGGGGGTGAAACCAGGAGGGCTGGTGGGACACAGCCCAGGGCCATTCCACAGGAACCATCCTGTGCTGCACTGGTACAGTCAGGCAGATTAATGAGAAATGAGTTTTCTTCCCAGACAAATTCTTACTTTACCCTCAATTCTTTAAGGCAAAATGTCACTTCAGAATCTACTCCAACTTGAAAGTAGTCAAATTCCTCTGGACTGAGATGTATCTCAGTAAGCATTGTCCTTGAAAAGTCTGTTTGAGATAACAACAAAGTCAGAGACTCACAGCAGTGAAGTTTGAACAAAGCTGTGATTGCAACCCTGAGGTTTTTACATAAGCATTGCTTGAACAAATAATTGTTTTATACTGGTTAACAGTAATAAATGTTTAGCTTATATACATATTAGAGTTAAGTAAAATCCTCAATTTACTTGCAGTACATTGTGGCATCTCAGATCTGAGTGGATTTTAACAGAACCTATTCCATGTTCTGCTGTGTGATCTAACCTAACACCTGCTGCTGTTCTTGCAGACCTGCTTCTTCCACAGGCATCCATCACAAATAATATTCCCAGATGGCTGTTGTTGCGTGGATGGGAAGCCCAAATTGCAGCGTGACTTTAATCAAAATTGCTGACAATCACCAGAGCACAATGGAAGTGGACTGAGGCTCTTTGTTTTAAATCACAATCTTTTCCTGACACAGGAAATTGGCTCTTCAGTCTCAGGTATTCAGTTTGTTGTTACCCTGAGATTACTCACTGGCTGTCAAGGGCTGTGTGAAGAGAAGGTGAGAGGGCGTTTTCCTGGCGTGTGACAGTCCCTGAGAGCTGAGAAAAATTCCACAGCAGCAAGGCCAGGCTGCCAGGGAAGTGTTCCAGGCTATTCCCCCTCTCCCCCAGCTCTGCTCAGGAGCTTGGGCTCAACCAGGCTCTGGTAAGAAGCTCTTGTAGCTGTGGCAAGGGGTGTTGGTCACACACGTGCAGCCAGAGCAGAGCAGGGTGGGCAGAGGGTTTGATTTCTGTGGCACGAGAGGGGTTCAAAGGCCACAGGAGGTGCTGCAGGAGGGACATTCACCTCGAGCACGATGCCTCTCCCTGCCCCTCCTCCCTTCCCTCACCAGGGTTTTGGGATCTCTTTCCATTTGTACCAATTTTTCACTTTCTTTCTTACAATAGTGCTGGTAAGTGAATGTTTCTGAAGTCACCAAATGTGTAATTCAAAGTGTAATCTCTTTCTACTTTCTACCACTTGATCCTTCTCAGCCTTTTCCCAGCCCTGTGCTCCAGGCTTTTCCCAGACCATTCTCCCCAGCTTTGGTTATAACAAGTATGAAAAGAATCTCTTTATTACATGATACACAAGAACCTCTACTTCAAAACCACAATTACAGTTTGAAAATTGAGTCACACCCCAAGAATCTCCAGCTCCTTCTCCAGCTCCTGGAGATGTGACCACGGCAGTAACAGTGCAGGGTTTGCTGATACTCTGTGCTGTCCTCAGACTAAAATGTACTCTCTAATGATATCAATTCTATAATTGTGGTATTCAGATTTAAATAGTTCTTTTTAAAACATCAAATTATCCTTTTTTTTTTTTCTAGCAGTTGCCAGGCTGCTGCTCTTGCAGCACAGTAATTACCTCTTTCAAGCCTACAGCAAGTGGCATAATTTATTTCAATTGGCTGCTCAGTCTGAGATCTGCCACTGACACCAGGAAGATGTTTCAATTTATTTAAATTTACTTAATTTATTAAAAGCAGAGGGTGGCAGCATGACTTAAAAATCCCTCTATATAATGTTCTGTTAAAAATGCTGTTCAGCCATAAAATTCATCCCACATTTATGTCGTGACAGTTATTATTCCTGGAAAAAAAAAAAAAGTTAAAAGCCCAAGTATTGGTTCACATTTTGAGTTTCCTTACCAGTGTCTTCCTCAGTGTAACTCTTGAAACAAACTTTCACTGGAGTTACTGACAAGGTTATTTCTTCCTGACTGGTTGGGAAGTGAATCATCACATCAGCCAGCAGCCTGTAAAACATCATTCAACACTAAAATAATTCTATCTGTGACTATTTAGCATTTGTTACACTAGAAAGTAAAACTGAAAAAAGTATTTCTGTGTTTGTTACCTGGAGTGGACTTTGAGAATGTTTGGACACATGTGCTTTGCAAAAACAGCCTGCAAGGGATCACACTCTTGAAATGTCAGGTTATAGGTTTTTACAACACCTGAGTATGAAGGAATGAACAAAAATCAGTGGAATTTTAGGGTTTTTTAAAAAGTATTTGTTCAATAGAAGAAGTTACCAAGTGACTTAGTCCAGCTCTGTGGAATTAACTCACCACAACCAGGAAAAGGAATCCACCTTCCATCTCACACTGCCTCCATCCCAGTAGCTGTGCCTGGACAGCACCCGAGTTTTTTATGGATGCACAAGAAATAAAGGAACAGCAACAAATGCAGGCTGGGAAGCTGTAAGTATTTAACTGGTAAAATCATATAAATGGGAGTGGAATGCAGAACACAAACCCTACAGATCTCTGCCTTTCTGGGTAAGGATGTGCTAAGGGAGCTCAGTTATCTGCAGAACTAATTCAAAGTATTATCCTAAAATCAGTAACCCCTGCTGGATTACTGATATATATATTGATATATAAACCACAGCACAGCTCTGTGGCGGGAGATGATGTTTATTTAGGAATTCTGCAGACTGAGGCTGATGAACATTGCCAGTCCTGCTGGGCTGAGCTGCTCCTGTGTTGGTAATGGCATTAAATGTGGTTTTTAACTCCTCTGAGACCTTACCATGCCTGCAGAGGAGCTGGAAGGTGATGTGCTGCTCACTGGGGCTGGTGGAGATGCTGCATCTCTCTACATTCCTTTGCAGCACATTCACACATCTGAACACAGGAAGGACTGACTGGAAAAAAAATAAAAATCAGTGCAGAGGTTATTCCCCGAGCAGCTTTGCAATAAATATAATTTCCCTGGGTTTATCTCAAGCTGCTGCTCTTCAGGCTTCCCCAAACTGCTCTGGGGACACTGGGAGAGCCCAGGCTGATCCTCACCCACCATAATTCCAGCTGGAAATTGGGTTAATTTGCTGCTGTATGTAACAAGTGACTAAAAATGTACCTTAATTATCAATTTACAGGGGAGGGATAACTGCTGCTCCTTCTGGCACGGCTGGGGCACGACTGTCCAGCAGTAATGCTGGAAAAACATGGATGAGAAGAATACACATGCATATGCTGACCTCGAGGAATTCACTGATCTTAAGGCAAGCTGGAAATGGAATCACAGAGTCAGCAGGGGAAAAGACTTCCAACATCACTGAATCCAACCACTGAGGGAATAGAAATAAAATAATTTATTAACTCCAAACTTGAACCTTTTAAAAACAGCCTCCTCTGGGTTTCAGTGCCTCCAGCAAACCTGGAAATTTACATCTCATAATGATTTTTAAAAATTAAAATGTGTATTTTTAATTAATTTTTAAAATTTATAAAAATAATTGAGTTACCCAAACACACAGAGCTCAGCTTGTGGTGGAGGCATTTGAGGGACATTTGAGAGCAAAGCCACCACTCACATCTCAAAAATTCTTCAGGTATAAAACCAAATATCTCCACTTGTGATTTTCCATCCTCCCAGTGAGTTAAGGAGAGTTGATCGCTTTTAACTAAGAAACCTCTGGAGAAAAACACTAATTCTGCTGGAAATGGTGTTTGATTAATCAGAACCATTAATGGATGTGTTCTTCCTGTTGAGTCACAACGGTACAAAACATGTTGTTTTTTAGAGGCAGCTCCTGTGTGGTACAAAACTCAAACCTTGTGACCTGTGACAACAGAACTGAACCCCGTGGCATTAATCTGGATGTCCTGGACAACAAAAAAATCAAAGGATCTTAGGGCAGATCCAGAAATCTTCCACGATGGAATCTGCATAATTACAATCACAGAAAATATGGCATTTGTCCATATTGAAAGTGGAGGGAGCTGAGACTGTGATGGGCTGAAAGATACCTGTAGGAAAAAACAATATTCAACAGTATAAATACTGGCCTTATATAAAGATTTAAAATTAGAATAAATACAATTCACTTACACCTTTTTCTACGGGGTCAAACCAAAACTCATCACTAATCCGTGCTATGGCATATATTGCTCTTCGAAACACTGCCAGGGAAAGAAAACACTGTACTATGCATTCGAAATTAAAATAAAAAGGTGATACTGCACTTTCTCCAGAATAATTCAAGAGGAAATGTTATAAATTTCATATACATTTGAAAGAAAACTGATGGTGGAAACTGCTACTTTTTAATTAAAATTTTAATTATCCAAACCCTCAATATTTTGGTAAGCTGCCTGTGATGAGGCACCTCAAATGTCGCGTGTCCCTTTGAAGCATCTGGTGTTACCACAGATTAAATAAACCGGACAAAACTCCACCACCGGGGCTAGAAATGACATTTAACAGATGGAAAAATCTGAGAAGCAACGGGACATCTGGAGAGGTGGAATCCTAAAAACACAGCGGGACGCAGCAGAGGGCCTGAGGATTTGCCTGTGGAGCAGCTTTTTGTACAGAATGTGGCAGCCAGGGGGACACACAGCCAGGCCATGGCATCTTCTCCTGGCTGTCCCCAAATCCCGCACATCCGAACGAGTCCCCCCATGAGCGCCGCCATGAGGGAGAGGCGCATCCCCCGCTCCGCTGCCGGGGCTCGTGTTCCGCTCAGGGCCGGGCCGGGCCGGGCCGGGGGTGCCGCGTTCCCGGTGTTCCGCTCCTATCCCCGCCAGGGCAGAGCTCCCCGGGGCCCCGGTACCTCGGAGCTGCGGGCCCCCGATCACGCATTTCATGGCCGCCCCCGCGCTGCCCTCACGGCCGCCCCCCCCCACTCCCCTCACGGTGCGGAGGGCGGGAAACGCCGCGGGGCGGGGCCTGCGCCTCAGCTGCGGGGCGGATGAGGAGCCCTGGATTTGGGGAATTTGGGGATTGTGAAATTGGGGATTGTCCCGAGTTAGGCGCAGGGATCATCTACCCAACCCTTAGCCCTGCACAGACACCGCAACAATCCCGGCCTGTCCCTTAGAGCCGCTCCTGCAGCTCTGGCAGCCTCGGGGCTGTGCCCATTCCCTGGGGATGTGCCCAGAACCTTTCCCTGATATCCCACCTGAACCTCGCTGACACAGCTCCAGCCTTCCCTGGTTCCAGTCCCTGCTCACAGAGATCGGAGCGGCCTCTGCGCTGCCCTCGGCAGCACCAGCTCAGGGACAGAGCCAGGAAACGGCCCCGACCCAAAAGAAAAGGAGGGCTGAGCATAAGAGAACTATGTAGCTTATAGGCAATGAGCACCAATTCCTTTGTTTCCTAAATGGATAAATAGTAAAAAGAATTGATAGTTGAGGTGCTTGGTTTGTGGGAAACCACGGAGCAGAGCTTGCGCAGCTCTGAAATAAATAATCAGTGTCTGTCTGTCTCGTCATTATCGGCTCCTTTTGGGGCCAGCTCTGTTTCCACGTGTTTAAAAACCCGGAGGAGCGCGGCACGGGCGCGTTCGGGGCTCTCTTGTCCCCTCGCAGGCGCCGTAGCGGGGGCGGTAGCGGTGCCGGGCGGGTTCCGGGAGGGCCGGAGCGGAGCGGGCGCGATGGTGAGAGCGGGGCGGGCTCGGGACCTCCTCGGGACCCCCAGCCGGGACACTCCGGACACACCGGAACCCCCGGCACGGCCACAGGAGCCGGGCCCGAGCAGGCCGGGCCGGGGCAGAGCGGGCGGGAGGGCGGTCCCCGATGAGGCGAGGCCCCCAGGGGATGAGGGCCGGGCCGTCCCTGCAGGAGCTCCATTTATAATTTGTATTAATTTTACCGTAATCGCATTAATTTTTTTAAAAAAATTATTATTTAACGCTTCTTTCATAACATCGACAATTCATTAATTATTATTTGCCCGTTCATTTGGCTGTGTTTTCTCTTCTGTTGCTTCCTCTCGTTTAACATTGATCATGTTCCGCCCTGTTTCTCATCCCCTGCAATCAACTCCTTCATTCCAATCAGGCTGGGCACAGAGTAAGTCACTCCTCGGCTCTCGCTAACACTGGGAAGGGCTCGTTCGTGTTGCTCCGTGTCACTGGCAGGTGGCTCAGATGAATTTAGGGGCTGCTGGTCAATCCGTGCTCCAGATCACACCCAAATTCCCGGTGAAATCCAAGTGTTTGATCACCTTGGCCACTGCTTTAAGCTCTGGTGATTTAAACACCCTGCAGAGCTGTTTATTTGGTTCGGTCACTGAGGCTTGCCAAGCTCTTCTGTAGTGAATGGGAGCTGAAATGTGATTTTTGGGGGAATGTGGGACTGACATTTTTGTCAGCAAGGGGAATGTGCTGAGTGCTCACACTGCTGGCTCAGTGGAGTTGTAGGATAATTTTATTAAACATCAAATACATAACTGGTAGTGCACACTTAAGTCCTTTAGGCTGCAGTGAAAGCATCTGTCTATTGCCAGTTATTAATCCAAATCACTGTTACCCACTTTTACTCTTCAAAGACCATTAAAAAATGTCCTTTTTTTCCCCCTCCTCTCCTGGTTTTAATTTTAAATTGGTCACTCGTTGATTAAAAAGCTTTTGTATTATTTAACCAAGACTTTAAACCATCTGTCTCCAGATAGCTTTGATGGTGGCATTGAGATGTTCTTAATCTAAAAACAAACCCCAAATCAATCAAAAATACTCCCCGAGTTCCCTCTGCCTTTTTGAGGACTGTTAGCCTGAAGGTAACTGCATGGCCTAAAAATCCTTGAGAAAAATAAAATCTTAAAAAATACAATTTCCTAGCCTAGTTATATTTGTTTGTAGAAATAAATCTGGAATAAATTTGAAATAAATTTGAGGGTGTCATTTTAGGAACTGCCTCACTAACATGAAGTGGAAGATAAAAATCTCTTTAATATTCTTTGAGTTCCTAGGGCTGAGTGTCTCCAGATCCAGGGTTTTCCCAGAGCAGTGCCATAACATTCCCTGCTTTGTAGAGCCTCTCATGCCCTTCTTGCGCAATTAATTTGCCCTGTGTTGCTTGCATTTGTACTTTATTTGCAGATTTAAAGCCTGTGCTGTTAAGCCATGGCCTTGCATCATCCCAGTCCTTAATTTTGAAGCCCCCACTACATTTTTATTCTGGCATCTGAAACTATAAATGGATAGAAGTGGAAACAGGAACACTGTGACCTGGATTGGCTTCTCTGCAGTGCCCTGTTTGTTTGTTGTTATTTTTTAGCCTTATTCAGTTTTTTCAGCAGTTTCTATAATGAGGACACTGAACACGCTTCCTCTTCTGGTCAGCTATTAACACGTGTTGCAAATTTGCTGCTGCTTAAAAATTTTTTTGTTTTTTTAAATAAGGGGAGAAAAACTTGGATAAAGAGGTTTTTTTTAAGAGAAATGGCTGCAGCTTGGCCAGGTCTGTACTTGAAACGTGTTAGAGAGAAAAAAACAGTGTGACAGTTTCTGGCAGCTCCCAAATTTATGTAAAATAGATCGGGTAAAACAATGGCATTGTATTATCTGTATCTATTATTATTTATTGTTGTCTTTTATCTATTATCAGTGTGCTATCTTGCACTGTTGGCTTTCAGCAACATACCACAAACGATCAGTAGACCTGTGTTTGTAAAGCCCCCTGTGCTCACGGTGTGGCAAAGCCCCTTGAGTTCCATCACCATTCCATCCTTCCTTGAGCAGCCAGTGCCGAGCTGTGGCTCTGCAGAGGACACTGCAGTGCTGCCTGTGCCCTGACCTGTGTGTGTCACCCTCTGTCCCCTGCTCCAGTTGGTGCTGGTGCTGGGAGATCTCCACATCCCCCATCGCTGCAACAGCCTCCCGGCCAAGTTCAAAAAGCTGCTGGTGCCTGGCAAGATCCAACACATCCTGTGCACAGGGAACCTCTGCACCAAGGACACCTATGACTACCTCAAGACCCTGGCTGGGGATGTCCATGTTGTCAGAGGGGACTTTGATGAGGTAGTGTCCATTTTTTTGGGGGGTATCTTGGATGTTTTTTACGTTTGGAGTTCGTTCATGTAAAAGTGAAATGAGTTTCTGAGCTCTCCCTTTCCTGGTGTTGCATAGGGTTGGGTTTAAATAGAAAACTGTCTCATCTGGGCTTGGTTTCTTCTCTTTGTTTTTAGAACCTGAATTATCCTGAGCAGAAAGTTGTGACTGTTGGACAGTTCAAAATTGGGCTGATTCACGGCCACCAGGTGATCCCCTGGGGTGACATGGCCAGCCTGGCACTGCTCCAGAGGCAGTTTGATGTGGACATCCTCATTTCAGGACACACACACAAATTCGAGGCATTTGAACACGAAAATAAATTCTATATCAACCCAGGATCAGCTACAGGAGCTTACCATGCCTTAGAGAAGTAAGTAAATATCAATAATGGGAGGATGTTGGGTTTTTTTTGGGTAACAAAACTGAGCTACAAACTCCTGAGGGTTGATATTTCTGATTTAAATGAAAGGGAGAGGATAGAGTTGTATAATTCACACAGCTGTACAATTTCCTGGACTGAAACATGAAACACAGCCTCAGATCTCATGTGCTGTACTTACGGAATTAATTCCCATTTTTCTTGAAGTGATTCCTGATAAATAATAGTAAAACACTAAGGGGGTTTTAGACACAATCACTATGATTTTTTTCCTCTCTTTCCAGCAACATCATTCCTTCATTTGTGCTGATGGACATCCAGGCTTCTACAGTAGTTACATATGTCTATCAACTAATTGGAGATGATGTGAAGGTAGAAAGAATTGAGTACAAGAAATCCTAAAAAATGTTTTGGCTTGTCTGGTATTTTTATCATCTCCTTCTGAACTGCAAGTTCCAAAACTTGATTGCTCGTTTACAGCCCTGCACTGTCACTAACAGCTTAACAATGTAACTTCTTGCCATGAATTTAAACAACCCTGTGTTTGCTTTTCTCTGTATGGATTGATTTGTAAAATATCCCATGAAGATAACTGTCTAAATACTGTTCCTTTATGTTGTAATAAACTCCACTTCATAGAAAAGCTGGGCTTGGTGAGGTGGTGTTGGGGAAGAATGTAGCAGTTGTGGTGGTTTGGTGTTCACCTAAGGCCTTGAACAGAGATTTAGGGCTCTGGGTTTGCTCCAGAATCCAGTTTATATTTCATTTTCTCAATTTAACATTCTCAGCTGAGTTAAAGGAGTAAAATGGTGTGATGGACTCTGAAAGGGTACAGTTACCTCATCATTTCACTGTGGAAAGTTTGAGTCTGATCAAAGCACTTTCAAATCTCCCTGTGCTTTCGTGAATGATCTCATTAAATCTATAACCAGTGAGGAGAGCTTTTCCTTTATTTGTGCTCCCATCTGACACTCCATTTTCTGTGCACTTCATGCACAGGGGCTCTCCATGATGCAATCCCACATGACTCAAACTGCTGCAGAAATTGGGTTGTTCAAGACGCAGCTCCTGTGTCCCCACAGCTGCAGGGACCTGGATGTATTTAACAGCTCCCCTTTCTCACAACTGCTGTAACTTTCCAACAAAACAGATTTTTATCTTTTGCCTCCCACAGCAGAATGTTTAGGATGGGGGGCAGTTTCCTTTGGATTATGAATTTTCCATCAGCTGGAACCCTTATTTCTGTGTCGTGAGCTGACTAAATAACTCATTCATACTCAAAATAAACCTGCTTTGCCCTGGACTAAAAGACATTTCAGGCTGGTGTCTCAAGAAGCTCTGGCTAATTGCACTTCATTTGTCAGAGTGAAGTTGAAAAGAAAACCTTGGCACGTGATATTCAGGGAATTTATTGACTGGAACAACAACTTGACAAACTCAATTAAGAGATTTATAGAATACTGTAAGGGGCCAAAATTGATGCATTTTTAAAGTTTATATTGTAAGGGCAAGACTGACACAAGTTTGATTATTTTTACCGAAAGGCAAAATGGATGCATAAGTTTATTTCTTTATTTATTTTTATTTTAAGGCCAAAATTGATACCTAAGTTTGTAGAGTTACATTTAAAATTTGTCTACAAATTATTTTACATGAACCACAGCCCCAGCAGTTTTAGAAAAGTTTATGTTGTGGGTGACATCTCAGAGTGGTCCTGACAGCAGGCCTGAACATGGGGAAATACAGAAATAAAGGAAATAAACTTTACTCCTTCCCAAAGTTAAAGTGCTGAGTATGAACTGATGAGTACAAACAGGAAATTGTGCTGTGAGTCTGAGCTGGTTTTGTGGGGGTGGAGAATGGAGGAGAAGCAGCCTAGAACAGCTGGAAAAACGTGGAGGGGTTGTGGACGCTCTTGGGAAAAGCTCTGGGGTTTGAGGTTGGTGTTCTCTTGAGCAGTACAAGAGTTCTGAATGCACAGCCCCAGCTCCTGCCAGGAGGGAAAAGGGTAAATCTTCACCTAATTTATGGCACTTCTAGGACACAGGAACCCCTCTGAGCCATTCAGGTACATCTGGAAGGTCAAAGAACAACATTAAAAGGGTTTGGAAAATGGGATGGGATCCAGGACCTGGGAAAGTCCTTGGAAGTGATGGCACAGCTTTGGTTCAGGTACTGTGGATTATTTCACTTAATTAAGGGATATTATATACAGTACATGTTACTAAAGTAGATCAGTTAAAAAGCATTTTTGCAAGAAGTTGGGTAATTGTTTAGTGAAAAAGGAGAAAGTACTGCCTGAGGTGCAGAAATGGTTTTACCTGCAGGAGATCAGATGCTGCGATATCTGCCAGAGCAGGGTTTCCACATTTCTCTTGATACTCTTTAATCAGGGCTGCTGCCTCATCAAGGCTGTAAGAGGCAAAATTGATAACTTTGTCAAAAGAAGCTCTCTAAAAATCCAACAATTTAGACAACAGAAGTGAAAAATCAAAATATGATCCCATAGCTTTGAAGTCAGATGGGCCCTGTCATTTCCTAGCAGAGAAAACAGGGCTATTAATAAAATTTAATTTAAAATGTTAATGAAATCCATATATTCTAGAATTTGAATGTTTATTGGTTCCTGTCCCAGTGGAACAGTGAGCCCAGGTGTGAGAGGATCCAGGTGCTGTGAATCCCCCACAGTGAGTGGGGCCCAACCCAGGGCCCTTTGTGATTTAAGCACAAAAGGTGCTTTTAATTCTTGAAAATTTCATGGCAAAACCATCAATTCCCAAGCCTTCAGTACAGGCAGCTCATTTTTTTTTTTCTTTGAGTGTTCTTACTGCTGAAGCTGTGATTCTGTAATGCTCCTGAGCTGGATTCACCTAAAGGTAAGGTCAAGGTTTTGATTATTTCACTCTGGTTGCTTCTATTTTAACTGTACTTGATGTGCTACTAGGCCAGGCTTAACAGTCTCTTACTTGGTCTTGAATGGCTGTAAAACTCTGTCCTAGTGCGGTGAAATTTATTTCTTAACTTAGCACTGCTTTAAAAATCCTTGGAGAGTAAGTGTTAGAAAACCTCCATGATTTCAAACAAAAGAAAATCAAATAGAGATGAGATTTAATTCCTGCAATTCCTAACCTCTTTTTTTGCCATTTATGAACTTACCAGCTATTCTTAGCAAAATAATCCACCAGTTCTTTTATTCTGTGGGTGTTTATCAGGTGTTGCTTTAACAGTGGATAATATTTGGTTTTCCACAACTGTTCATAGAGCTTCTCATTGATGACACTCTCCAAAACCAAAGAGCTGATCTGTAGATTTAAGTTTGAACAATAGAAAGTGTTAATATTTTAGACAAAAGAGATTTTACTTTTGAGTGGAAAGAGCTTATAGTTTCCATATTGGACTATGGAGAGTAGGGGTTTTTTTGACATTTTTTAAAGTGCTTTGAAATGGCAGATTTTATGAAAACTGATCCCAGATTCAGAGAGAGAAATGAGTTAAACTTGCCCATAGGGAGGCAGCTCAAGGCAAGGCAAAAGTGCAGTTTCCTAAACCCTTTGGCCTTTTAGCTTCAAGTACTTATTAAAAAAACAAAGTGATTCTGCTGCCCTCCATACAGGGACAGCCCAGAACACAGCCCTGGGTATGTACAAGAAATTTTCAGTTGCACAAAAGTCCTGGGTTGGTGTTGTGTTCCCCTCTCCCTGCACACGCCCATCGCCCACTCGCTGTCTGCACGGAGCTGTTGCGGCTCCTCCCCCTGCTGCTGCTTGCTTTGCTGCTGCCCCTGCTGCTGCTGGTTATTTTTTTTCTTCCCCCTCCCTTCTTCCCCTCATCGCCAAGATCTGTACCGGCTCCGGACGGGGACCTGCAGAGATTGTTCTGGAGTCTGCCAAAGAAGCTTTTCGCCCTTCCCAGCAGCGACTGTCTGAGCTCGTCAATCCTCGTTTACTTTGGTGAATCGTTTTCTTGGTGCTGGGAAGTGTTTTCCTGTGTTCATTAATAAATAGGTTTTTTCC
>VRYO01002095.1:6304013-6337588 GCA_009812075.1 Sialia sialis | reverse complement strand
AACTTGGACAAATACTTTTGGTGGCCCGTGTGGGAAGGTGGGGAGGAGCAAAGTGAAAACGATTCACCAAAGTGAGCGAGGATGGACAAGCTCAGACAGTCACTGCTGGGAAGGGTGTAAAGCTTCTTTGGCAGACTCCAGAACAGTCTCTGCAGGTCCCCGTCCGGAGCTGGTACAGATCATGGAGATGAGGGGAAGAAGGGAGGGGGAAGGAAAAAAAACCAGCAGCAGCAGGGCAGCAGCAGCAGCCAGGCAGAAGCCAAGCAAGCAGCAGCAGCAGGGGGAGGAGCCACAACAGCTCCGTGCAGACAGCGAGGGGGGGCAGGGGTGTGCAGGGAGAGGGGTAGACACAACACCAACCTGGGACAACAACATAAATAAAAATGCATTTCACAACTATTTTATATTTTTTGAACATTACGTCAAGTAAGGCTGGACAAGATCAGAGGAGAGAGAAAAGAAGGTCCTGTGAACACTCAGCTATCAAAAAAATCTCCAAGTCAAAGGGAAGTGAAGTGAATTTTATTTGTTTACCTGGGAAGCAAATGCTACCAGTTCCCCACTCTCCATGTGCTCATCCAGTTGTTGCAGGACAGTTTCTTTCTTACAGGTTGATAACAAACCCTTGTGACAATAAATTAAAAACATCATTATTCTGTGACTGATTAAAGCAGGAACTTTCCCCTCAGAACAAATATTTGATTTATTCAGAAATCTTATGAAATTCTAGGTGCAGAATTATCAAAACAGGATCTGTGTGCTTAGACTGAAATTGTTGCTTTTAACTCTCACATGGAGTTTTGCTGTAGCTGTCACAGGATTTTTTTTGACTCATTGGCAGCAGGCTGAGTGTGTTACATTTAAGCTGTGATTTGGGGAAACCTTTCTGAGTGGAAGCCTAATAATTTAAGATGTCTTTACTGGTGCCAGTTTGCTGGTGACCAATATGGGACTAGCATCTAATGCTTCATGTGGGAGAACAATGCAGAGCAGAAATGAATGGAAACAAATGAGAAGAGAAAGGAAAATGTGAAAGCTGATGGATGGTGAGGATGTGGCTTTAAGGCAGAAGGTTTCTAGCAGAACTTGTGCATGTCAAACATCTTCCTTGGAAGTCAGGAGCTTTCAATTCAGCCGCCTTCCAAAACAGGATTCAGTGCTTTTCTTACAATCTGCTCTGGCTTGGGTTTCACTGGTTTTTGTTTTTTTCCCCCCCACCATGTGTTTTATGAGTGGGATCCCATAAAACATCCTCAAATTCTCTAAAGGCAAAGTCAGATGACAAAGCTACTGGGGATGACTGGACTTTTAAAAGAAAAAAGAAGAGGAAGTGTTCACATGATCCCTTTAGAAGTCTTTGAGGGTGGCAAATGTTGAGCATTTATCAGCAGGGATGTGCTGAAGTCAACTGAAATTCACCTTGGACCTGCTCTGGTGAGCAGGACATCCTTAAGTACACTTCCCTTGCAGAGACAGGACACAAAAACTTCTGATTTACCTGAATTTGCTGCTCTCTCTTCTCAGAGTAAGGAATGAGCAAGAGGCAGCCCAGGGCAAAAGCTGGGAGGTCCAGCTGGGTGTATTGTTTAGCAATTCCAACAAGATCCAGGTCAGCCAGGACAGGACACCTTCAGGAGATCAGGAGGGAAATTTCCAGCTGTCATTTGCGAAACCACCTGAGATTTGGAAGTCAGGCAGAGCAACACATTTCTGCCTCACATGAATTTCAGAAATACCCAAGCAAATTGAAGGTTCACTGAATACAAACTCTGAGGATTTTCTGGCCTGAAAAACCCCCAAATCACACATCTAGTTTCTCTTTCTAAGCAGTCTGCTTTGAGGGGAATCTGTGGCCACCTGCCCAGGGCCCAGCTTTGGTACAGATGTGTCTGCACAGTGCAGGATCCCATCCCAGATAATCTTCAGGGTCCCTCCCAACCCAAACCTATTCTATTTCCAAACTAACTTTGGTTCGAGTCAGGCTCTCTGAGCTCTTTGGAGTAATTGTGGTGAATGAAATAATGAAACAATGTGCTCTGTGCACTGCAAGCCTGGTTTATGTTCAGTGTTAGGTCAGGACTGGAACTCACCTGAGCAGGATCTCAAAGCCCTCCCGACACTCCTGGAGCTGTTTGGGACTGGGTGGACACGAGGCTGAGAAAGAAAGAGAACAAGGTGTAGTAAATCTTACAACCAAGTTACTCCAGGAGAAGGATAGGGAGGTAGAGCCCTACCTGTGAGGAAGGGGGACAGGACCACACTGCGCCAGGCTGGGCTGAAGCTGGGAATCTGGTGGCAACAAAGATTTTTTTTCAAATTACAGTAAAACCAGGTGTAACCAAGTGTGTTATAACACTGACACCCCAACCCACTGCACCTGGAAGAAACTGCCAATATTCCTTTTTATTTATCCTGCATGAATTCTTCCCTCCTATTGCTTTCCTTAGTTCAGAGTCTAAGATTGAGGCATATTCTGACTGATTCTGTCCAATGTTCACTGATATATTGCACTGTTATAGAAATAATAGGAATTCAAAAAGGATCTTTTCATGCCTCACACACAAACACTCCAAATTCCTCTAAGTGGAGAAAAGATGACGAGCCAGACAATATTTGCTTACCTCCCATAATGAAGGAATCCCAGTAATTGCAACCAAAACTCTTCTTAGATACTGAATCTGGAAAAAAAAAAATTCAAGTCCTTTGGTGGTTCCGAAGATTTGGCAATAATCTACAGAACTGCATTTAGCTTGTTTTGTGAGCAGGAAGCAAACTTAGTTTCTCAAGGTGTTCCTTTGACACCTATAGAAATTTATTTTGTAGTTAAGTAAATTAAATTATAACCACACTGCCAGGTACATCTGCAGCAAATTTACATAATGTTTGACAGCCACAGGCAATCAGGATTCTGAATGGCAACAATCAGGATTTCCATGATCATAAATACATTTTATGGGTCACATATACATGTACACACATGGAAATACTTGTATGTCCAGTTTGTATATATTTGCACACAAGAATGTGCCTATTATGTTGTAAATTGATAATACTATGAAGGAAACTTTCAACTTATTACCAAAGGATTTATTCTGAAAGGCTTTTAAAAATGCAAGTATAACAATTTAAGATCAAAATTCAAATTCTTCAAATCTTCACCAGTTCAGTATCTCAGAGCTCAAAGTAACCATGGTTTATAGCTTCTGTATCTATTCTGTTCTTCACAAATCACTGGATAAACCCAGCCTTTCCCTCACCTTGCTGCAGCACTTTATCCTTAAAAATTCCTTACCAAATTGAAGCTCAGGAGTTTCTGCAGGAGCCCATTCCAGAGCTGGGGATCATAGACTTTGTATTCTAAACTCAGCTCTGTCACGAGTCTCACAGCCTGAAGGGGAGCAAGGACAAGCTGCATTTTAACAGAAATTCATCAAATCTTTCCAAAATGATTGTACACGTGGGAGGAACAAAACCTAAACCATCTAAATGTGGGATTTTATTTTCTAATTTTAGGAATTTTCTAATTTTATCTGTCATTTCCAAAGTACATTGAAGAAAAATGTTTAGGCAAGCCTGGGCTTTGCAGAGGGGTGTAAATCACACAGTGTGTAACAAAATTTAAAAGGATTTAAAAATCCTACCCTGGGTTCATGACTGTGGTTCTTCCATAGCCCTTTAATCATGCCTTCCTTAGGGCTCTTGTGGAATGATTCATAAGTGTATGGAATATCCAAGATCTCAAACTCTGCCAGGTAAATGCAGCACTTCAGGAAATACCTGTGAAAACAAACCCCACAAAGCAGAAGTTGGGTGGTGTTTAGATTTTAATCCATGTATCCAAGCTCAGGATAACACTGAAAAATGTCTTTCTGTGGCTTTAATATGTAAAAAATTCCTCTTACTTGACTTTCTCAATGGGTTTCTTGAAGAGTGATTCCACAGTGTTGGAATCTGCCAGGTACAGCAAACACCTGAATGCTCTGGTCCTGTGAGCAAATGTCAGCTGAGTGTCACCAAAGGGCTGAGGGGAAAACAGTTCCAAAGTCACAACTACAAAGCATCATGCTAGGTGAATATAACCCTCAAATTTCTAGATTTCAGACTATTAATACAGGCAAGAAAAATATTTGTGATATATGGTACCACATACATGATTAAGTGTGGAAAAACTGGAGGTTAAAGTTCTGCTGAAGCCAGTTCAAGGCAGACTCTAGGAAATGTTTCATGAAGTTGTTTCAGATAATATCAGCAAAAAATTTAGAAAATCCAGAGTTCAAGGGCTGCTCTTGAGAGTTAATAGCAAAATTCAATGAAAATCAGTTTTAACCCAAAGGGTAAAGGGAGGAACAGAGCTCACAGAAATCACAAACCATCCAAACCAGCAAAGGCCAAAAGTTGAAGCTCTTGCGGTTAAGCAGACAACATTTGATTTTAGCAAGAAGTAAAAAGCTAAAATAAGAATCTAGCCACTCACAGATGTGTCAGCTGTTGTAATTGCAAAAAGCATTCTTGAACTGTAGTCCATGGGGCGAGACTGAAGCAGGTAAACAACCCTGCAAAAATGAGTTTGTTAATGCAGGTGCAGCAACTGAAATCCAACACATCAGCTGTCACTGAAATGGGAATATTTCACTCCAAACAGAGAGCAAGGATATGAAAAAGGAGCAGAAAACCTCCAAAAAGCTGCTCTTAAGCACTTACAGATGTAAGTTATTGTCAGTGGCATTTTGTGGTATAAATAAATATTGGATGATTCAAAAGTGATGTCAGCAGAAAGTAAAAATAAGAACAGTGAGCTCTGAATCACAGACACACTGTTAGGTTTCTTGAAAAAGCCATTTTTTAAACTGGCAAGTTAAAAATAATTCACCATATTGCAGGTAACACACACACCTTCTGAGTTCTTCATCCTCCTGCACATCTCCAAAGATTTCTTGGGTTTTCTTGAAAAAGAAATGAAAATTCAGTTGAGTTTTCCACATTGTTTGGATAAATAGCTGGGTCATATCCCTGCTAAAAGCAGTGTTTGAGGCTGATAAATTTACAGCTGCTGTACTCCTTCAGGCTGGCTGCACTAAAGAAAAGATTTGAATCTCTACAGAGAGAAGGAAAAGCTTTTCAAATCCTCCTCACCACAGACATTGGTGTGCTATTTTAGGAAGGTACTGAAATCTTAAATAGATTCATAAGAATTAAGGTAATTTGTACAGAATAACCTCAGCTTTTTTGAACAAGTGGAGGAAAAAAAAAGCTCATTTTTTATATAATTGGTCATTTTCCTTCAAACCCCAAAGTGATGCCTTACCCCTGGGGGTGGTGTGCTTGGACACAGCCATTTGGCCAGCAGTTTGTCATAAATTTTATTAATATCCAAGTTGTTAATCTCAGCAATCTCCTTAGCTGCCACGTGGATATCTGCAGGAAAAGGGGCAGACAATGTTATTTCCAAACCAGAATTGGGGTTTTTAAAAAAAGTTCTTTGAGCCTGGATGATGGAAAACTCACCTGGATAATCTCTGCCAGCTGGATTTTGGAATCTCTGGTCTATGCTGTGGTGTTCATAGAGTAAAGCAATCAGGTTTGCTGGTTTCCCAATGGACTTGAGATGCTCCCCATTGTTCAAGTTATTTGTTATCAGGACATTTTCTGTGGCTGCTCTCTTGTACTGGGCATGTAAGTTCCTCTGGAGAATTTCTGCTCTCCCATGTGACTCATCCTTTAACAAAACACCAGAGTTTTACATTAAAAGCTTTTTTCACTCAAAAGCATAAGAGAAATGATCTTTTAACAGACTGGACAGCAGGATCTGCTCCTCAGAGGTGTCCCCACACTTTTCTCACAGGTATTTTTTCTGTAGATACAGAGGATTAACCACCTTGCTCTAGCTAGGAAAGGTATTTTGAAAAAAAATTGCAAAGCTGTGTAGTGAAAGAGCCAAATAAAATACGTACAGGTAGGAAAATTTAAGAGATTTTGAGGTAAAATGTAGAAGAAAAAAAGATTAATATTGCAACTTGTGGCTGCTCAAATTTCAGTTTAATTTTGGCATAGTTCTCTCTGATCATGTGACTAAGTACAGAGAATTATTTAGGGTTCTTTGTGCCTCAACAACTCCACAGCAAGTTTGAGATTTATAATCAAAGGTGAGATTCTTATTCACCTTTCCCTGTGAAAGGAAACCATGTAAAAAGAAGCCTGAGAAGCAAGTCCAAGCACATTTTCTTTATATATAACCCTGCAAAAGAGCTAAAAAATCTTGGAACTGTAAGCAGAAGTTAATAATGCTATTGATCAAAGCTGGAACAGATTCCAGCAAGAAAAATGCACACAACAGGAGAAAGAAGAAATGATTCTTCCCTAAAACTGCTCATTTTTTGTCCAAGCTCCAAGAACACCAAGCCTGGTTTTTGCAGGAGAATGTTCCAGGACAGAGGGGATTCTTCTGGGGTCACATTCCCAAAAGTATTTCCCGTATCAGGGCTGGTTATGGTACAATTTACACACCACTGCCCAAAACATCAAAAATGAAAATAAAAAAATAAGTAATTTGTGATTTTTGTAGTAACTTCACAACAATCTGACAAGCAGTTTCCTTTACCTTAGCTGTAGTGCTCTTCAGCCACTTCTCAGCCAGATAGAGACAGAATTTCAGTGCCTGGACATGGTCAGGACCTTTCAAATGAGTAGAAAAAAAAAGAAGGGAAAGGAGTAAATAAATTTTCGTAAATCCTTCCTACACTATATACTAGATCCATTTTATTTTGAAGAATTAAAAAAAAGAAGGGATTTAAAATATTAGGGGAACTTTTGTCTCTAAAGAAAAATAATTAAATTATTTATTTGTGGAAGGTGATTAAATTGGGCTGAAATATTGGTTCTCGGTGGAAAACTTGTCTGAAGGTGGTGTGAACATGGAGAAACTTCTGGCAGGACAACAGGGCTGGTTTGGATGGGGCTTGGAGCACCCTGGTCTAGTGGAAAATGTCCAGATTTGGGCTGGAAGGACCTTAAAGCTTTTATATGATTCAACAAAAAAGAAGGGAAAAAAGGATTTGATGGTGATACCGTGATAGCAACTGGATGTTTTTCTAAGCTATTCTTCCAAACTGGAGGCAGGAGACAAATTCATTTTCATCCTCCAGCTTTGCTGGGTGTTCCTCAGGATCAGAGAACAAATGTTTGCTGTCACCCTGCTCGTCCCACACCTGTTTCCATTCCTTCCCCACCCCATTTGCAACTCACCTATGGGGAATTCCTGGGCAATCTTGTGAGCCATGGCCACAGCCCACTCTGGATTGACTATGGCCAGCAGATAGGACTGGAGGGCCTGCACAGTTTTGATGGTTTCCTTGCTAACGACGGAGCTGCAGCCACTGCTTCTCATTTCGAAGATTTTCGGTTTCAGTTTTTTTTCAAAGACATGCTGAACTGCAGACATGTGGAAGGTATCCAGGGAAACCTGCAGCAATGGTGAAGCAGATTGAGAGTTGTCAGAGCTTCTACAGTGAGGACAACATCATGCAAAAGAAAGATGGAAACTGTGGGTTCACCTGAAAGCTCCCTCTAGTTCTGGTTCCAATGCATTATTTACTTTTCATTGCTCATCTTAATACATAACACTCAATCAATACCTTCACTGTTACCTACAGCCTGTCATAACTACTATTTCCATATTTATGTTACTATTTTCCAATCACAAAAGGTTAGTATGGTACAGTTTAAGCTAGAAGTTGTTTTTCAATTTTCTTGCAGTGGGAAATTCTGAGATCTTTACTTGCAACACTGGCATTTTTGTTTGTGTGTGAAAATCTTTTGCTTGGTAAAAACATCTTTTGTTTGGGGTGGATTTATCCTCTGCTCAGAGTCATAAAAGCCCCTTCCAACTTATTTGCTTTTTGCCTTTTTAGCTACTCAGTAAGACTGGCTCAGCAATTCTTTCTCTATATTAAAACTTGTTTTTATTTCTATTCCTTCTTCAGATTCTACATTCAAAGATCTTTCTGTTATACACACATATGTGACACCTTCCTGTCAAATCCTTATCCTTCCCAACAGGAAACTTCTTTTTTTGGGATGTGGGGGAATTATATTTAAATAATTACTTCAAGCTGTTACTTTACCTTCATTAGTTTGGAAATCAGCAGACAGGTTGGGAAGGTTTCCTCACTGAGCTCTGCAGCTGAAAAGGAGAAGTTGCCTGTGAGAGTCTCACAATTCAGATCCCTCTGTGAAATTATTGCAGTTTATTGGTGTATGGGGACCTCCATTGGGAGAGAAAGGATCTGATCCAAATTATCCCCACTGGGCTGGGAAGTGAAATATGTGGATTTAGAGGTCCTAGGAAAGAATTTGAGGACAAACCCTGCACTGTGTTCCTCATCTCAGCTCCTGTGGGCAGCAATTTGGGAGCACAAGAAATGCTTTCAGAAGTAGTTGGGATGAAAAGTTCATTAATTACAGAATTACAGTTAATATACAGCATAAAGTGTGGCACTTTGAAGGTCAGAGAAAGCAAAAAAAGGGAATTTGAGATGCTGAACTTACATATAATGCTCCAGAAACTCTGGGAAGTTCTGAAGAACAGCAGGTGAAAGGGCAGCCTGGTGTGAGCAGCTGGAGACAAGGGAATCATCTGCTCCAAAACATACTGGTATTCTTTGTCCACTGGTGCAGAAATCCTTGTGTAAGATTTCAGATGTTTGAGGAGGCTCAAAGCCTAGGAAAAAAAAAAAAAGAAAGCAAATAATAAAATATAAATTGCTGAGAAATCCCTTTTAAAAAGCTATTTTCTGAGGGAAAGATGTGTAGAGAATAATTAATTTAATTTCAGCAATGCTGAATAGCTCCATCAATAAACAGACAAAGCAGAATTGAGGTGCCATTAGCAAGGTCACACATCTGGACACACCTGGCCCAGCTGGATGCTGGTGTTCTTCTCATCAGCACGTTGCATCACTTTCAGGACAATTTCCAGAGTTTCATAGTCATAAGGATCCAGCTGTTGAAAATAATAATCTGTTTTAGAAGATCTTACATGATTTGTCTTATAAAAACATAGAAATGTGCTGATTTTTCCCCAATTTTAATACCAATTATTGTTTCTTCAGTGTTATGTTGATATAAGCATCATGACATAATTCCCTAAAATTATTAAATCCTTTTTGCAGAAAGACTAAACAATAAGTGCTGAAAACAAAATAAAACAAGCCCCTAAACCCCAAAAAACTCAGCCTACAAAAACCCCAACCCTCCAAAATTTAATCAAACCTCAACCAGACAAAGACATCCCCAACAAATCATTTTTAGCCCCCACCTATTTTTAATGTCAATTTTTTCCAGTGTACTTAGAAATGATTTTCTTTTTATTTTCTGGCTGGTTAGTTTTTAAGGGAAATGGGGATGAAAGATTCCTGCCTCTCTTTTTAGAAAATTAGATATGTGGCTGCAATTTCTTTTGTAGAGAAGCTGAAAACTAAAACTTAACATTTACAAGCTTGAAGAAAACTTGAAAAAAACCCCTTTTCAGTTTCTGTGGAATTATTCATCTGTCATTCAGGTGACATGCAGCAATTATTAGATGTAGATTCCAGGGATGTGGCTGTCATGTTATTTTCGTTTCGTCTTTATTTTGCAATTTTTTTTTTACCTTGTACAATATTCCACTGAGGTTCAGGACCAGGTCTTTGGTGCTGTTCAGCAGAGGAATTATTTGTAGAGCTCGAGCCAGTAATGTGGAATGAGGTTGCCTCTCACTGCTTTCTGCAGAGTCATCTTCAGCACCATTTGTGTTTGAGTTCTGGAGCAGAAGGGTTTCAATGCAAAGCTGCAGTGCAGCATCACTGTCCAGCATGAAAGTGCTGGCAAAGAAGAGAAAATGATTTTCTCTGTCAGCTTTGGTGTCATCAAGGAGTTTCTTTCCTTATCGATAAATTAATCCAAGGGCAGGATGTATTTTGAATAGCATTTGTTTTAGGACTGTTTGTATTTTCTATTCATTAGGATTTATTTACAGCAAAATAAATTTCAGTGGCTATGGTTGTTTTTACAGCAGTAGATTGAATGAAATTACCTGCAGTAATTCAAGATGAGACCTGTGTCTACTTCTGGGTTTTGTACCAGCACTCCTATGAGCTCCTTCTTCCTCATTGGTGGCTGTCTAAACACAGTGTCAAAAGAAATCTGCAGATAAAAACACATTCATCTTAGGAGAGTCCTTTAGACAAAATCAACACTAATTCCTTGCAAGAGAAACTTTGACTTTTTGGTTTCAATCCAGACACTTTCAGAGCAGGAAAGAGCAGTGGATTTGTTGTTATCCCCCGTGCCAAATAATACTTTACAACTTAAATCTTCTTTAGTAGCCCCCTCAATTGTTGCATTTCCATTTCTGATGTTTATTTATGCAGACAAGCAGAATGAAAAATCAAAAACAAAACCTGGAATTTGCTTACATTCGAATGGGGAATCTGTCTAAAAATTCATACATAGCTCAGATTATATTGCTATTAACTGATTAGTTATTAAAACCCTAAAATAAGTAAATAAATTAAAACTTACACCAAATTTACCAAGCTGGATACCCCATTCTGCATCAATAACCAACTCCTGGAATTTTTTCTTTTCTTCTGCTTCACCATATTGGTCAGCAAGCTCTGCTCCCACCAGAGCTACTGCCTGGAAGGAAGGAGAAGGGAAGTGGATACAAGTCTCATAAATCATCTGAAAATCAGGAATCCTGAGGTCTAAATCCTTAGAGGAACTTCAAACAATTCATAAATGATCACACAACTGTGTAAAGTGAAAACAAACCTTTGAGAAAGTGCCAGGACTAGCTCACCTCCTGAGCTGTGGCAATTCAAAGCTGCTTTAAAATTTACTTTCTCTAAAATATGTTCTTAACCTTGTAGAAAGTAATACAAAAGATAATTTTTAGACATTTTCTCAGAATTTACATTACTCTCCTTCCCCATTTCTTTACTTCCCATCTTCCTTTATATTTTCATAGATGTATTCACTCATTCCATTCTTGAGAATTCCTGCCAGTGTACAACTCATCCAAAATATAACACAGATCTAGATTATGATGGGACCTGAATTAAATCATTTCAGGCTTTGGAAAAAGTCATGATGAGGTTGAAAATCACATCAATATTGACAGCAACGGGCAGCTCCTCTCCCAGGGCCCTAAATCATCTCTTAAACTTTCTCTGTTTGCTGAAGAAACTCAAGGCTTTGGGAATTTACCAGAACTTTTCTGTAATTCTGCCATGAATTGTTGATGATCTCCCACAGCTTATTGAATGTCTCTTCCTTGGGCAAAATGGTGCAATAGCCCAGGGCCAGGCTCTGGTCAATGACATGAGAGTTGAACACCTGTGGTTTGGGAGAAAAAAATGATGAACTTTAGGAATTTATTTCATTTCTTCAATAGGTCTCTTTGTATCAAGTGCAATACAGGAAAAATACTCCATAGTTTAGACATGGGTCTTTAAGTTAGGGAGGGGAAAAAATGCATTTCAGGATTTAAAATTTAAAATCTCAATATCCTGAAACCAGTCTGAAAGTGGCTTCCCTCAGACCCAGCTGCCTCAGAAAATGGTAAATTGCACGTTTTAAAATGCACAGAGCATTTCAAAAATCCCCCCACGTAGGGAAAAATCTGCCAATGTAAAACTAATCCAGGATTTCAAATGAGATAGAGAATATCTCCAGACCCTAAAGGCCATTACTGTCATAAAGGTGAGGTTCCCACTGTCCAGAACCTTCCAAGCAGGAACAAGGAGCCACAGCCCACAAGGGACTCAAAGCCTCTTTGGAAAAGGCTCAGGGAGGTTGTGACACCACTGCTGAAGGTTTTTAAAGTTGTGCTCAGGACAGGCTTTTGTGGCTCCAAGATCTTTTCCAACTGCAACAACTCCCTGTGGCTGCCAGGTCAAAAACAGAAGAAAGTGGCTCCCTCACCCTTCCCAGGGGACTCTTACTTTGTGTAGTAACTTCAGAACTGAGGTTCTGATCACTGAACTGCTCCTCTCCTTCACTGCCATGAGGAAGTTTCTGGTTTCAGTGAGGAGCTGGTTGCTGTCATGTGGCTGTTGTGAAGAAAACAGCAATTAATTCAAAAGAAATTCTAAATCTTCAACTTCTTGTCATTTACAGCATAGTAGGAGGTGCTATAGTAATTGTATTTTCAGATTTATTTAAGGCCTTACAAAGATTTCTGCTAGATAGAAAAAGGATTTCTGTTTTCAGAATGCTTTTGAATTGAGGAACGTTTCTTGAATATTCTGCTTGTGACTTTTCCCATATTAAACAATGCTAAAACAACATGAAAGAACAGAGTAAGCCATTATTAACACTCACTTTAGTCTCTGCAGGAAGGCCAGGAATAAAAGCTCAGTTCTGAACACACTTTGCAAAGAGAGAGGGCCATGAAAAACAGGGAAAAAAACCACCAGCTCCTTTCACAGACTCAACATCTGATCAAGTCTTGATAACCAAGGTGCTACTAAAAGGTCGTGGTGAGAGCCTTTCCCCTGCTCCCAAGTGCTTAGAGAACAACTCTAAACATTGTAAAAGTCACCTGTTCCCTCAGGGCCAGGTCCAGCGTGGTTAAAATGCCGTGCTGGAGGCAGGAGCCAAAGCCCCAGACCGTGAGCTGCAGGGCCAGCTGGAACTGGCTGCACTCCAGCAGGTTCTGCACTGCTGCAGACAAGGGAGATCCAACAGGCAGCAGGAAGTTGTGTCCTGTGAAATATTGCAAAAAACAACCCCAGAATGTAATTGTGAAGTAATTATGGAGTTAACATCAGAGCACTTTCTCTTTTTTTCATTAAAGTTTTGACTCAGGATTTATCTTAATTCCTTTTAAAATCTAAAATTCTCAGGGCTTTTAATTTAATACAGACTCCCATTTTAGTCCAAAACACACAAGTTTTTGACTAGAAGTTGTCTTCTTGGATAGGCCTTGCTGATCTTCACTGACAGTGGTAGAACTTCAAGTACAGGTTTTGAGATGCTCAAAAATCCCATGGTGGGAATTGCCACCCAACCTGGTGATTTCTGTGCTGAACCAAAAAGCCACTCCTAAAACATGGCTGGAAATGGAATATTTTTAACCTGTGAAAAACCCCTGAGTCAGTCATGCTTGTGTAGGGTGAATTTAAACCTCATGTTTTCCAGTGCTCTGTTCAGACTTTCCTCGTGGTGGATCTGCCCTCATGGCAGAACTGGGGAATTTTTAAAGTCCTTTCCCACCCAAGCAGGGTGTGATACCTTCCATGAATGTTCTGTGTGCCAGGCTTTGAGACTCCAGGGGGTACAGCTTGTCCTCTGAAAGACAGAAAATGCTTATCAGCAGTGTGCAGGAACTCAGCAAGTCTGGGAGAACCCTAAAAATACCACAGGATAGGGCATAAAATAGAGATACGTGAATCCCAAGAGCCATTTGCTGCTATTTTTAACCGTGCCTGCTCAGAATTTATTTCCTAGCAGAAAAATACCTTTAAGCCTCACAAAGAAATCCAAGTTTTCAGTAACTACTTTGTATGTAAATCCCTTGGGTGAGACAAAGAAGAACCAAACCCAAAGTCATCTTTCCATTCTACACCCCCTGATGGGTATTCCTACTGTGAGTTTGTCTGAGATGTCTGAGGTGATAATTTCCACACACCAGCTGAATTATTTATATTTCTAGATACAAATCAATAAGAAACACAGATTTCATGTTGTTGAGGAGAGTAAGCTTACCACAAATAGGCAGAATAGCAGAAGTGAGCTCATATGCCACTGGAAGAGATGTCTGAGGATCAAGGACTATCCCATCCTCTTTAAAGAAATCATTAGTCCACTCTTCATAAGGATCTTTATCTCTTCCAGAAGATGTTGCCTAAGTAAGAACATGGTCAGAAGTACACACAATAAAAGGCAGAGTTAGTGAGTCCACTAACAGGTTTTTGTTTTGGAATAGAGGAATGGAACAAGATGTTCTATTTGAAAGTAGTAATTCTGTTAAATGGCCAGTGGCAATAAATCCATTTCCTACCTAGAGTGGCCACATTTGTCTCTCATGTTGCAGTTGTTTAGTTGTAAAGCCAAAATGTACTCTTATTTAATTTAATGGAGGCTTTCATAAACATTCTTGGCCAAATTTACAAGCAAACATTTTGCAAATGGACCATTTTCTAGAAAAAAATAACATTTAGTGGATAAACAAGCCCAGCCACTCTGCTCTACTCCACTCCAGCTGTAAGAGCCCATTCATTTCAAGCAGCCTAAAGCACTGCTTGACCTAAACAGAAAACAAAGCTGCTGTTCAAGAATTTGATCATCCTAAAGTTTTACAGAACTCTTGGGAAAGCTTTCACATAATACATTCATTTAAAAAGCAAACCCTCCCTGCCATACTTTCAAGTCAGCTCGCTGGCAGTCCTGGCAGGAGCTGTTTGATTAAAATCACTGTTTTCAGCAGGATTGATTGTGCTGAAATGGAAGTGGAGGATGCTACTTGTGCTTGTCCCACAGCTGCACTGCTTTTAGGACTCAAATCAATTTATTCTCTAAGCTGAAGAACACACAGATTCTAGGAAATTTTTATTTGTGGATTTTTTTGTTGTTGTTGTTAGCTTTTTGATTCAAGAGTGCTAGAGAAATGAAAATGGAAAATAACACATACAGTGAGTGAACAGCACAGAAAATACCTCTGCTGTAAATTTATAGCTGTCCATTTGGCACTGTCCATGAATTTCCTTGGCAAGTGAAGTGTATTTACAGAGTTCCAGACAATCCAACACTAAATCTGTAAAAATACTGAGATCATTAGCAGGAATGGAAGGTTTCTGTGTCCTATTAAAAGGAAACAACATTGCAGCACCTCTTTTCACAGATGCAGATCTAGAAAGTCACTTGGTTTTCAGCTTTATTAAGCACTGGTTGGAAAGCTGGGCTCCCAACATGAACACAAACAAAAATGGGAACAGGAATTACCTGGACTGCACAGGGTGGCTGCTTGGCCAGCCAGCTCATGGATCAGTGCTGGAAGATCCACCCCAGCAGGAATGATCATGGCAACATCAGCTCCCAGCATATGGCAAAGCCTTTGACACACTGCAAACAGCAGCTTCCCTGTATTTTCATTCCAGCTATTTTCACAGAACTCCCTGTTGGGAAAGAAAAGGATGTTAACAAAGTATTTTTAGGGCTTTTACTTAATCCTGTCCTATTTATCTAAAACAAAACCCCCTTTCCTTTGCTCTACATAATTCAAAAAAGTGGCAGAAATAGTTCAGAAAAGCCCATTAAAAGTGATGATGTTGAAAAGCTCTGCTCTTTTACCTGCATATATTGACAGCCACTTCTACTCTTCCATCATCCAGGGCTCTCAAGGCCAGTTTTTCTGCCAGTTCATGCTTTGAGACTTGCAGGAGCAAAGCCAGGCTGTACAGCCTGCACTCAGTGGGAGGAGTTTTGGGCTTGCCACCTTCTGAATTACAATTCACTGCTTGCACATTTCTAGACTTGGATGCAGATCTGACAAGTTCATAAGAGCTTCTGTAATCCTCAAGAAGTGCAGAAATCAGTGAAGGGTTCCTGTACTCTTTATCTGAGAGAAAGATAAAATACTTCTGCAAAAACAACAACAACAACAAAGTTATATATTTGTATCCATGTAATTTCCTTAAATTTTTTTAACCTACTGTCCTGAGATCTTTATTAATTTTTACAGCACTGTATTATGAACTCTTTGAAGTATTAGCAATTAAGGTTTTAGTGAGAGTATCTAATTTTTGGTTAAATAGACAACTGAGTTCTAATTGTGAATTTCCCCAGACTGGATTTAATTGCTACATCAGCCTTAGAATCAATTTGAAGTCAATAATAAAAACAACTTTTGCATGCGTGTCATAAATACAATTAATTTTTAATTTGATCCTTGTGATAAGAACAATTGGAGTAACTACAGTAAATCAAAAGGGATTTAAAACAAAAATACCCACCTGCAGGGTAGCAAGTGTTTCAAACATCTTTAGGTTTTCTTCACATTCATATTTCTTCACGGGATTGCCTGTTGGAGGACAAAACCAATTACATTTGGATTCCATTTAGACAGGAAGATAGAAGATGTTGAAGTTGTACCTTTACCTTTTTGAGTCCTGAACCAGAATTTAAGGATTTCCACCAGGGTCTTAGTCATAAACATCAGTGGGTTTTGCTGCAGGAAAGGAAGAGATTTGTATTTTTTTGTTAAAATGTTGTCAGAACAGACTTGGCCTTCTTAGAGTACAGTGAAATATCCCACAAGCTCCTTTAGCACCAATTACCAAGTCTAAGGTAACCAGCTGAAAAGCAAATTAACAGTAAATTTTACATATTAATCCTTTCTAGAAACAGAAAATATTTTATAGGTGTAGTGTTTACTCCACAGTCTGTTAGCTCTCACAGGAAATATCCACAACTCTCCCTTCTCAGAATAACTTGTGTCCACACTTTGGGGTGTGCAAAGTTTTGTACCTCTTCAGGATCATCTGCTTTGTTCTGTAACACCAGTCTTCCCCCCAGAGTCAATCTCTCTGCAACTTCCTCAGCCTGAGCAAGAGGCAGAGATGTTAACAAAGCCAGAGATTCCTCTCCCTGAAGGGAGAAAAAGAAACAAAATTAGAACAGAAATGATCAAAAGGAAAGGGCATTTGCTTTTGGAAAAGCTGAGTTATGTGTCCATTCTTGTTCTGATGCTGATGCTGCACAATAGCCATGAGGGTAAGCAAAAACAATACATGAAAATGAGTAAATTTCAATTCCAAACTCATCTGGTGTACTACAGGTCATAACTTTCACCCTACTCTGCCACAAAAGAAGGATAAAACTCTGACAAAGAACTCATTTCCAGTGGTAAACATAGGCAGTTAGGCGTCCAATTAATAATCTGAATTAAAAATAAGTATGCAAACTGCTTAAAAGATTTCAGCAATACAGCTTGCCCCTGTTTTATCAAGAGGATTCTGTAAATTCCAGGATCAAGTTTTTCCCTACCCTCTCCTTGTCAATCAGATCCATCATCCTCAGGAAATAGACTTCCCCAGTGGGCAGCATGTAGGCTTCCACAATTTTCAATGCATCCTCCAAACAAGTAGGGGTATCTTGTTTGAGAATGTATCTCACAAGCCTCTGTAAGAAGAAAACAGAAATGGACTTGAGTTTGTTGATGTTTCATAATGAAGGAATTCGTTTCTAAATGCTGCTTTACCAATGGAATTGCTTGGTTTGTATCAAGCAAGTTACCTGGGAACCTAAAATTTTTATCTAGAGAAAAGCTAGTGCAGCTTAGCAAAAGCTGAAGTCTAACTGGGAACTCTGAAAATTTCTGGTTCCTCAGGATATGAAAGAACTTCTCCAGAAATACTCATGTTTTCTCTCAATGAAGGGGAGATGTTTAAAAAAAATAACCCAAATGGTAAAAAAAAATTTAAAAAATCACCAAGTGCTGTTCACTGTGACCTCTGGAGAAATCTAAAGTCCTGGCAACTTACCATTATCATCTGCTTGTCCTTTACAAGATTGGTGTCTCTTATCCCATAGGCTCTCAAAAGTTTCTTCATCTCCATCAGTCGGTAACTTTCCTGCAGCAACTTCACTCTGGGCACAAATTCAACCACTATTAATTCCTTTGCTACCCCCCAGCTATGGGATTTAATCATCACACACATCAGGCACACAGAATTTCCCCAGCCTGTGGATGCTGCTTACTTGGCATGATTCATCTGCAGGTGCTGTTTGACCAGCTGCTCCACTGCTGCACTCCATGGCACCACAGCCCTGAGCATTATCTGCAGGACTGCATCAAATTTCAGCTGCAAAAGGAACACAGACAGTTTCAAAGTAGTCTCCTGAAGTATTGTTCAGGTGTGTCTGATCCCTTTAGGCAAGTATTTAATTTCCTTGTCCAATCTGCACCTGCATAAAGGGCATTTGTTGTCACCCTATGATGTGTCAGGCTTAGAAAATGCTTGCAGTCATTTATGAGACTGTGGTTCCACACATATTAAAATTGGTGAATTTTCCATGTGAGGACATCACAACCACAATCATATCCTCAAAAAACCTCCCAGGAGAGGTGACTAAAATAGAATAAGAAGACAACACACTATTTTCTCCTCATAGCACTCCTTAAAAATGTACTCAGAGGATTATGTAAAAATCATGTTTTGCTCTGAACTGATGTGCTGGAGTCACTTGATGCCTTTCATTAAACTTACATCTATGTCAGAGATGCAGCCAATGACAGCCACTGCCTTGGCCTCCCAGGCAGTCTCAAACACTAGAGCAGAACGTGTCCTGTAACGCTCCAGCAAATCCTGTGTGTTGATAAAGGTGATTAGAACATGTGAAATCACAAAAGATAGGAGTTTATTGTAAAATGAACAAAAATGTCAAGATTTCTGGGCATTAAGGGATTGTTTCATAACTGAAATAGTAGCGATCAATAAGTTCATGGGCAGGAATAGGATTAATCTAAAATTCAGTTGTAAATTCAAATGTTCTTCAGACTTGGTTTCTATTTCCTCATATTGAAATAGCTTTCTTTAAAAGGAAGAAAGTCAGGATACCTTGATATACTGTAGAAGCAGCTCATCTTTTTGTAGGTTATGTTCACACATGTAGGGTTTGATAAACTTCTCCAAAATTGATGGGACAAGGTCTGGTGCCAGAATTTTATCAAGCATGCAAAACACAATAGTGGTTGCATTTTCCTGGGAAAAGGCCAAGTCAGAACATCACACATGTCAGTGCAAGGCATTTACATCTCTGATACACAATCCAACATCCAGAGGCACTGGAATCAACTGAAAGATTTCCAGAGCAAGAATCCCTCTTTAGCACAAATAACCCTTTCATTTACAAAGCTTTTCTTGTTCAGTTTTACTTCTAATTTCTGTTTCAAATCCTTGTTCCACAGTAGATGATTTGTAATAACCTGCAAACCATGGAGTTTGAGCCACACCTTCTCACCGTATCTTATATTTATAATCTGAGTTGAAAAAGATTTGTAACACAACTTAACAAATAGTCTTAGCAATTTATGAATAGAAATTTATCCAACATCCATCAGGATTGCTTTTTTGTCTGACTTTAAATCACATGTTGTAAGATTCTTCTCCTTTTCAGCACAAACTGAAAAGCATTTTTCAAGTGTCTGCAGGGTTACCTTTTCAAAATCACAGAATGCCAGCCTGCAGTTGTATTTTCTGTAGAGATTTCTCAACTCCTGTAAATCATTTACCAGCTTCTTTAACCTCTGGATCTCTTCACAGTCACCACACCTCTGGAACAGTGTTGAGAAGGTGAATGTTAGGAGAGGCTGTCATCAACTTTTAAAAAATCTTTAAACACGAGAAAATTGGAACTTTCTCTTCATGGAATTAAGTAGATCTTCACCAAACCCATCAGTGACCTAATTATCACCCACTCCAGCTCTAGCATACAGAATCTCTTTGAAGTCTTAGCAGATAATTCTTTTATTTGTTACATTTCTTACCAAAGGAGTCCACTTGCCAAAAGCTGTCACTCCCAGTTCACCTTGATTTTTACTGGTAAAAAAAATCTCTGCCACCTGGAGTCCATTTTCAGGCCAGTTTGCCTGTCCAAAACAATTGATATTAGCAACCTATATTATACATTTAGAAATACAAGATATGCAAATTTCTCAATGTGATTTACCTTGTCAGTTAATTCCAGGTTTCGAGCAGCTTGTTCCAGCCATTTTGCTAATATTTTCTGGGAAAAAAATGCAGTTATAAGTAGAGTTATGCTATCTATCAAAGCAAAATTTGCCATTAGAAACTTCTTTGAAAAGAAATAATTTCAAATGTAAATGCTAGGGAAAAGAATCCACTTCAAAGACAGAGGAATAAGTTCCTGACATTCAGAAGTCTGGAGATCTGACAGTAAAATCATCTTAGTGTGAGAAAATTACAATTTACAATTCTGAAGTCACTCTCACCTGTCCATTTGGCACCACCCTTCTTGAGAAGGGGATCACAAAATTTTTAAGCCACACACAAAGTTCCTTCAAAGGAGCAGTGAACTGGATGGCATTGAACAAATCCTTCAGCATTTTCTCATGAAAACTGCTTTCAAAATCAGCCTAAAATATGAAACCAGAACAATTACAGATCCATGCAGTACATGTTCATCTGATACTCTATAAAGATGTTTCACTAATATGAAGAGCCAGTAAATTTCACAAATACAAAGAGAAAATCTTAGTAGTCATAGAGAGAAATTAAATAGATAGTTCTGTTCAGTAAAACTAGAGGTTGATCTTAGAAAAAGATCTAATCAAAGGAATTTCTTTACAAATCACACTTTTCTATTACTTTCAGACTTGTTCCATAGATCTGTCTTATTGAGAACTGAGAGTCCTGCACTAAAAAATAAAATAACAGCACACTCGCCCTAACTTAAATGTGTCATTGAGAGTCAGGAGTTTGAGTGATCATTTTTGAAGGATTTTAAGGTAGGCAGCAAACATTCACTTATAAATTCTGAGAGCTGTGCTTGCAAAAAAGTGAATGGAAAATTACAAATACTGTGGAATAAATCAAATTGCCCTGATTTAGAAATACGAATTCTGCCATCAGAAATACCAGTTTATTCCTAAATCAATAAGAAGTTCAGCTTCCTAAGCATGCAGGTGAACAGGTAATCATTGTGGTAATTGATGAGATTCTGCCAGGGCCCTTTGCTTCTTTGTTTTGTAACAGCCCCTGTGAAATGAGGCTGGAAAATTGCAGAGATTTAACCCCAGAGGTGTCTGTGCCACCTCACCTGATGCCTAAGCCAGAGGTACTGTGCACAAGGCAAATTTCCTTCTTTCAGCTGAGAAACAATCATCTTGAACATGTCCTCATTATTCAGGAATTCTGTCCAAGCAATGCCACTAAAAGTGAGAGGGGGAAGAGAAGTTTTGTTAAATGTCATCAACAAATAAATTGTGGGGACGACTTCAAAACTTTTCTGCTTAGTGCTGGATGTTGTAAGAAACAGCAGGAGTGGTTCTTTGTGTTTGTATAACATCACAATCCCTCCTACACATATTGAACAAAAAAACCCTAACTATTTGAGTGGATGTGCAACAGAGAATTTGTTTTCAACATACAGGATGACTCAACCTCTCTGCATTCTCCCTTCTCCACAGCACAGCATGGGAAACTCAAGGCAGAGAATTAAGAGCTTCAAGTTTAATTAATTAAAATTTAAAAACTAAAATAAATTTAAATTCAGCGGTACAGGCTTAACAACCACAATTAAATTTACTTCAAATCTTAAACAAACAAACCTGAATTTCTCTAGTCCAAAAGCTTCACAGAATGTTGTAAGCTTTGCCTGAGCTCTCAGTACCTGAATGCAGAGGAGGTTTAAGGTTAATATCTGGATTAAAATATTGTTACACTACATGGTTAGAGCACAGATTCTCCTTGAAGGCAGATGAGGCCAGTTTACAACAGGACTAAACAAGAAACAAAATTAAATACCTAAAATTACTTTAAGAAAGGTTCTGGCTTCAATTTATGGAGCATTTTGAAACTGAATCTCTTTATGGCTGAAGGAATGGCTTATTTCTGAATCATTACTGTGGTTCTCTTTCATACTATAAAATATATTTTTGTTTAGAGTCTAAAAAAATTCAGCAGTACTTTACAGTTAGAATTTGAATTTACAGTTTGTAAAACTCTACATTACAATTGTTTATATGATACTGCAGATGCAAGAAATTTGTCCTCACCTCAGCTATGGATACTGGAGGCCCATCAGATGGTGGAGCATTGGTTCTATTGTCTTTCTTCAAGATCTGAAAAAAAAGACATGAAAGGGTTTGATTGACAACTCAGAACATGCCAGGCAGGGCTGTGGGTGCAGTAAGGATATGAGAAAGAAGTTAGGACTCGTGTAAATTGAGATTTTACAAAGTTAGATTGGATCTAACCCGATCCAGTCTGATCTGGTTGGATTTCTGCATGGATGGAGGATCAGACAGATAATGTGAATCTCTGGTTCTGTTTGATGAGATGAAAAGGTAAAATAAAGAAAACAAAAAAGGTGACCTACTTGGAGCTTTAGTTTGAAAATTAATATTTTAAAGGTACTTAAATAAACTGCTATTTAAAACTAAACCCTGCTTTCTGACACAAAAATAAAACTGTGAGCTCTTTTCTGCCCTTGAGCAATACCAAAAGTGAGGGTGGGACAAGACTTGCTGCTTCTTCATGTTTGATTACATAGCATTTATATTGCCTTTACTTTTGCATTTTGCAATGACTGTAACCAGTTTGTATCCCTCTCAAGTTGTACAGAAGGGTGGAATAGAAGTTGAAGAGTAGAAGAAATAGAAATAAATAAACTCCTTACTCTGACTTTAGCATAATTCAGCATTTCTCGAGTGGTTTCATACAGAGGCCATGGAGCATTTATGCAGTAATTCACAACAAACTGGTGGTCCTGTTTGCATAGGGAAACTGAAATTAATTCCAAGATCCTTCATAATCTGAATTGCTTTAGAAAGAGGGTAGAAATAAAAACAAACCTGAATTTTTTGCAAATTTTCTTTGGCTTCATTGCCAAGATCCAGCAAGGCTTCCTGGCAATAACTCCCAAGAGAAGCTGAAGCCAGTTTCTCTAAAAGAGTGTTTGCTTTTACTTTGTACACAAGCTGTTTAAAAAGAATAATACAAGTATGGTGAGATGTTTTATAAGGTAACATTCCACTTTCTATTGGACCATAGGGCAAGAACCTTATTCATAATTTCAGTTACAATAATTAATCTCAAATGTGTTTATAATACAGGAACAACTCACCTCAACATCCAGTCCAAACTGAGCAGCAAAATTCTCTGCTTCAGTGAATTTGTGTTTGTGCAGTAAACGACTTAGTCTGGGGATGAAATAAAATAAAGCACTTCAATGTAAGTCCAGATATTAAAAAAAAAAGAAAAAATAAAATTATTTTTCACAGAAACCAGTACCTGTTTTCTGGCAAGGCTTCAGTTAAACTTCTCATCACAACTATAGAAACTGGCTCTTCAGAGGGCCTGAGGATGAGAGGGAACTGTGTGAATTTATCAACCCAATGTGGAATTATCTGCCATTTTTATATAATAATGAGCTAGTCACAAACAAAATATTATCTTACATCTGATGCTTTTCATGAATTCCTTCCAGGAAGTATATTGTATCCTGTAGTGTGCAATGACAGAAACCAGCAGGTGAAATGAAATAAACTCCAAATAAATCAGAGCATTTTTAAGAGAACTTTAAAAACTTCCCTCAGTTTTCAGCTGTAACAGCAGCAGGAACAACTGGCAGTGCTATTAAATAGTGCAAGAGAACTAAGGCTACATTTAAATTGTTCAGTTTGCTTCATAATAGGATATTTTTCTCTATCCTTTGGGGACATCACTTAATCTTTCTTTGCATGGTTCCTGCATATTTTCTAGCAGAAATTGGTTCTAACCCAAGAAGAATAACCCAGCACCCTCTTTAATATTTACACATATTAAGACAACTAAATTCCTTCAAAGAACAACAACAACAAAAAAAAAAAATCATCAAAACCTACTGTCCAAATCCCACTTTGAACAAGGGAAGAAACAAGAGACACTTCCAGAGAATAGAGCTGTTGCATAGCTGGCAATGCAAAAACCATTAGGCTTCTCATCTATTAAAAAAAAAACAAAAAAAAAAAAAAAAGAAGGGAGAAAAGAAATAAAGAAGTCAGAATTACTTTTTTCTCTTGGTCAGAGTGATATTTGTACAATCATTTCCGAATTCTTATGGAATTAGAGGGCAGATTTGTTGGACTTTTTATGGAATGCAGATCTCCAGCTTGAGGAAGTTGAATAGAACTTCAGATGTTGCCTCCCTCTCTCTCTAGACCTATTATTCAACAGGTTTGAACTAATTTTTTAATTGTATCATGTTTATCCTGGTGTTTTATTTCAGCTGGCTGCACTGACTGTACCTGGGGGTAAATGCTGAAGGCAGCAGAGACATGGCTCTAAAGAAATCTGTGAAGGGGTGTAATATCAGAATAGATTTTGCTGCTCTTCCTTCTCTGGCTACCTTAAAAACCAAACAAATAAACCCCAAACCATCCATAAAAATCCCAAATCAGGGACAGCTTGGCCTGGTCACCACCACAAAAATCCCACAGCCCTCACTGATAGGTAGATGGCCACGGTTCAGTTTGGGCTTTAAGCTCCTCAGAATTCTCTGTGCCCCAAATATTTTGTCACCTCCATCCCTTTTTTTTCCTATGGGCAATTGCAGAGCAATCAAGGAACAGAACACAAATAAGATTTTACCTGTTTGACATCTGGCATAGTCATGACAATCAGTTTCACATTGGCAAGCCCTTGCCTAATGAATGAGAAAGAGATAAAAGAAAGCAGAATTTGCTGTATGAATCTGTGAAATATTTTTGCTTATATAGTTTAAAAATTTTTGCATTCCATTAAAACAACTACATTTAAAATTCCCTTTAAATTTTAATATCTAGCTCTAGTTGCTACCATTTTCTCACACTTTAGAACAGTAGTTACACTTTTTCCACACATTCTGTTTAATCTTAATTTTTAAGGAGGAAATTTCTAACAAGGACATGCTGTTTTGCACCAGCATATGGTTCAAAATAAAGAGATTTCACAGAAATCACAGCACCAGAAAACTTTTCACTTGTCAGGATTGGTCACTTACCACGTGACTTGAGAGGAATCTGACTCAGTAGTGAGAAGAAATTCTTCAATGTGTAATAAAGGACAATCCCAGATAAGAGTCAGAGAATAAATATCCCACATGCTTAAGATGTTCTAGATTTAAAAAAAATCAGACATGATTTCATATTTTCCTCATAGAAGACAGTTTTTGAGCAAAATATTACATTTCATGGCTTAAATAATGAATAGAATTTTTAAAAAACCAACACAGGAAGATTAAGATCCATTTTAAAAAAAACTTCACTTTAAACCTTAAAAATATGTTTATAAACTGATTTAAGAACATTGTAAAGTGAAGATTAAACCAAATCATTACCCATACCTCTGTATCCAAAACAAACAGCTGATTGTCAAGGACTTGAAGTTTTGCAGCACCTAAAAAAAATAATACTAAAATTAACATTAATTAATAATATTCACATAAATTCATTATGTTTTGTGAGATATGTATCAGAATGAAAAACATATTTAAACACACAACCAAGTGATGGAAACCTCATGGTTTAACTTCATGGAACTTGCTAGGACTGTGCAAATTTTAGCTTGAAGAGAATTGTGATTCCTGTAACTAAGTTAAACTGCAATTTTGAAGCCCACATTTTGTCTGAACCTTTACAAAAACGTTTTATTTGGTACATGTGAATTTATTAAAAACAATGAAAGAACCAAAAATTAAATATGAAATCTATGTTTGTCTATAAAAAGATCAAACCTTCTTTACCTTGGATCAGACTTGAATCAGCAAAACTCTGAGCAGACACCAGGGCATTGCTGGGGTCCACCTCCCACCTGGAGAGCACACAATCTCCTTTACCCTGTGAGGAGAAGCAAAATAAAATGGGGTTGGACAGGAGATATTTGTCCACTGACATCTCTGCTTTTACAATTGATCTTGAACTTGGAAAACTGCAAAATTAAATTTAACGTTATTCCTCTAGTGATGTTCAGAAAAATACATTGATGTCTTTATTTTTAATTTAAAATTTTCACTTCTCATTTCAAGACCAGGCTTTGTTACACTCAGCAGGTTTTGGCTCTTTGAAAACAGCATTTCAAAATATCCACTTTCCATTCTCATAGAAGATAAAAGCTGAATGAAATTACACTGGGCCTACTGAGGAAAACCCCATTGAATTCAACAGGCTTCAAAAAATAAACTCAGACCTTGTTTGAAGTCCCAAATTACATTTCAAAGCATGTCTACATTTTAATTTCTTTATTAGTTCCTGTACTTAATTCATGCTTAAAAGCTTTGTTGAATTAGATGTTATTTTAGCAGGCCTTGTTGAATGAGAACCTGACTGGAAGATTCTTGGCAACTTTGGTTTTATCTGGGAGTTCAAGGAAAATTTCTATAAACAATTCAGCCTGTACAGCCCAGGAACTAAGATTTACTAAGCTCAGAAACTCAGGGTGAAAATATTTTCCCCTCATCATTTGGAAATGACAATAGTTATTTCCTTATGAGAAAAAACTATGGACAGGCTGAACATTTAAATTTACTGTGAAGGAAAAGAAAAGCAAAACAGTGCAAAAAGCTGATGAGCTTCTATTCCAAGCAGCTGGAGACAAATTTTGTTGCAGATCCAAAAATGCCATCACTGATCACATAAAAATGGTTATGATCACATTCTTAGTGCTTACCCCAATTATCAAATGGATTTTGTTCACTGAGTTGCTGATCACAAAATCCTGACAGTCCAGGCTGTGATGCTCTCCCATGGCAATGAAAGCTGTTTTTATCTGTCCTTGTAACTTGGGGGTGGAGAAGAAAAAGAAGAAAAAAGATTTATTTATAGAACCATGGATAAAATCTCTGCTCATCTCTAAACGTGCAGAAAAAGCAACAATCACAGCTATGAGGTGGAACAATGGACAGGTAAATAATGGAATTTACAGAACAAAGTTTGGTTACAAACTGTGCACTTTTAACAATTTTACCATTTCTGCAGGTGTTTCTTACTTGCTTTGCTGTAGTCATATCCATCTTCTCAATTGCTAAATATTAAATATAAAAAAAATAAAATCAGTGTTAAATAAACCTTTTCAAAATTTTAAAAAGGCACAGAGAAAGTTTTTGAGTAGAGTTCTCCCTGTTCCCATGAAATCCCAAGGGGTCTGTAGCTTATCCTACCTTCCTGTGTTTTACCAAGTGGGACACACAAAATGCAGAAGCATCCATTGCTTGTGAGAATGAATATGTGATAAACACCTAAAAAAACCCAACAGAAATATTTCAAACTGAGGGATTCAAGAGCAAGTAAAGAGAAGATCTGCTTGGAATTTGTAAAATAATTAATGAGATAAAAGTATCTCATACAACTTTCCTTTGCATTGTGTACATAAAATTAACTTTTCTTTGTGCTTTTCTGTATTACTTATTTTGTAATCTCTTTCCCCAACAGTTATTAAAGGGGAACAAAATCACATAATTTCAGACACAGGGGGAGAAGAAAATCATCCAATTCTTACCTGCATCTGCATTATCTTTAACAAAATAGAGATTTAAGTAAGTCTTTTCATTTGTAGATTGTTCAACCAAAATCTAAAATAGAAACAGCATAAAGACTATTATTCTCTATTTCACAAAAAAAAAAAAAAAAAATTGATTATGGGCTCAAACCTTAAACTTTTATTTTTGTGATGAAGGTTCTTGTTTATGCATGCCATTCCTAAACAGATTTTCCTTATTCATTATTCATGGGAACAGAAATGCCTGTTTCACCTCTTTGGTTAGAATATATGGTCAAAAAGACAAGGATGTTAATACTTTAGTTTTTGGATGAATGATTAAAAAAACCTCAAGAAATTCAGAGAACAAAATATTCTCAGCAAAATGAAATGGAAAAGTCACTGTACCTTTGTTAGCAAGGTTTGTTTTGATGGGATGTGGACAAGATGCAAACTGCCACCTCTCTCACCAACCACTAGGAATTGTTTGTCTTGACACATAGCCACTACATCCACGTGAGTATCTGAAAAGTTCCATGGCAAAATGTCAGATATTAAGATTTGGATTTTATTAATAAATATTAACACGAGAATTGGACAATAAAGCACCCCAGATTTCTTCAACAAATTATTTTGACTAAATGAAGTGTAGGAAGAGGCCTACAGGGAATGGTTTCAGTATCCATTATTCCCACTTCACTGAAAAGTTAGAAAGCATTCTAATTAAATTGTACTGAAATACTTGTGTTCAGAAGCCAAATCACTTTTTATTACTTAGTTACTTGTTATAATGTTTCCCTTTACAAGCTAGTCAGACACTTGCTATGTTTTCCTGTACAAACTTGGGTATTTTTCAGACACTTGCTATGTTTTCCCGCACAAACTTGGGTACTTTAAAAGCCAGTTTTCACTTGCCAAGTGGAATTCCAAAGGGAAGAACTCACCAAACTGAATGTGCATGAGAAGAGACAGCCCAGTGCTGTCCAGAAGTGCCACAGATCTGTCCACAACAACAACGCTGCCCTGCCTGGAGCTGCACGCATGGAGCTGAGGGTTCGCAGAGACCTGTGAAGGGGAAGGTTGTTTCACACAGGAGCACTTCAGAAAACACAGCAAAGAAGCTCGAGTATTTATTAAAGCAGACAAAAGCCCAGCTCTGAGGGGTTGTACCTTCTCTGAAGATGTGATTTGCAGCAGTGTATCCACCTGGTACAAGGCAGTGCCACACTCGTGTCCCAGCCCCACAGGGAGCCGCCCGGTGTCATCGTTCAGCAGGAGCTCGATATCGTCCCACATCCTTATCTTGAGATAAACATTTCCGGAGGATTTTGTCATTTAGTAGAGCTCTAAAATGTTACATGGCTATAGGCAAGCTGTTAGTTTTATTAGTGTGTGGGGACACTGTGCCAGGATGAATGGCTGTACAAGAAACCTCATAAGAATACACAGCGTGTTTAGAACTAAGTGAGCAGTGTGGATCAAGGCCAAGCTGAAGCCTCATCGGTGACACTCCCGTGCCCTCGGGACCCCCTGATCCCCTCACAGGTGACACTCCCGAGCCCTCGGTCCCTCACCAGGGACACTCCTATGTTCTCAGGATTCCCCGATCCCCTCACCGGTGACACTCCGGTGCCCTCGGGGACCCCCGGCTCCCCTGACCGCTCCCCCTCAGCCGCTCCGGAGTTTCAATTTGGCGCGAGCCGGCACAGGCTGTACGGGTCGTGGCAGCGGCCAAACCTCCGCGAACGCGAACGCTCCGCCCGGCCCACAAGACACCGCGTTCCCCCGCGCTCCCCCCAGCGCCACATCCGGGCACCCGCAGTGAGGGCGGGCGGGGCCGCGCGCGATCGCTGTGGCCGCGCAGCCGAGGGAGGTCGAGCCCTGCGAGATCGTTGCTGAGGGCCGGCGGCGGCCCGAGCGTTCGGTCATGGCGGTGAGCGGCGGTCGCTGCCGGGGATTTGGAGCGGGGGTTGCGGGGAAGGGGCTGAGGGGGACAGAGCTCGGGAGGGCCGGGTCGGGAGCCGTGTGCGCGGAGACACAAAATGGCGCCCGCCGCGCCTTGGGCTGCGGCGCCATGATGGGCTCGGGGAGGGGCGGCCGCGCTGCGCCCACCGCCCCGATCCTCGTCTCCAGAAGTTTCTCTTTCGTTCCTCGGGGCTTGGAGAGAGGAGAAGAGTCCCTGGGACTGAGCCCTGCTGGTTCCGTGGCTCTGGGGAGAAGCGCTGTTGCCATACTGGCGTTTCTCATGGCGACTGTGGGGCGAAGCTTCCTGTGAGGGGAGCGACTTGGTGTCTGTGCCGTGTTAAATTTTTGCTTCTCTCCTTTTCTTCGCCCTTTTTCTTTGTGTTTGGTCACAGCCTTTTTCTGTATTCAAATAATTCGCTCACATTCTGTTTTTTACGGTTAATACCGACGAGAAACGCCTCTGCTGTAGTTATCTGCCTTTCACGCTCAAGCAGGGTCTTAGTGTGGCTTTATTTTCTCTGAAAAAATTCTGTGATCTGGTAACGTATAAAGATATTTCACCCTTAATTAGGTTGAAGAATCAGTAGGAGTTATCAGAGAGTTAACCTGACGTGGTTAATTTTTTCAAAAGTTGGTAAATAGTTTTGAGTGTAAAAAAAACCAACCCAAGGACAAAAAAACTAACTAACCAACAGGGCTTGAAAGTGATAAAACTGTTCAGAGTTGACTTAAAGCATTTTGCAATGTGTAATCTTGTAGTTAAAGTTCTTGTCTTGAAAGTTTGACTAGTGGTGAAACAGAACAGGGGGACTGTAAACTTCTGAAGAAAATTAAATATTTTTTAAGTTTGGTTTTTTTTTTTTTTTTTTTTTTGTTATGTAACTTAACTCTGATAAGAGCAAGATACGTTTTTCTGTAGATGGACTGTAATTACATACTTTGATTTTGCACTTAGATTAAAGAAACTACTGCTATATTTAGAGGCTCCTCTAAAGTGTAGGTGAGCGGCTTATTCAAGGTAACACTGAGTCTGTGGCCAGTCTGAGAACTGAGAATAATCTCAGTAAATTTTACCAGGTTTTTAATGGCAGTTCTTTTCTGTAGCGCAGAGATTTCCCTGCGGTGCGGAGCACAAGGGCACTAATGAGCAGCACTGTGTAAATAATGACATTGGCAGCCTTGAAAAATGTGGCAGTGGGCTCAGTTTCACTTTAAATCCCGGCTAATTTACTCTCTTAGCTGGTATTCTTCTCAAATAACTGCAAAATGTAAACAGAAGTAGCTGAAATATAAATCCAAATACTTACCTGTAGCATGTCATGAAGAAAGTCTGCCATTAGCACACAGTGTATTAATGATAATTTATAATGTCTCTTGTGGCTTAAGAAAAAGTAGCTGCTTTGTTTTCAGAGCAATGGATATCAATGATTATTACAGAGGTTTTCACTTGTTTTGTTCAGTTTGCAGACTCTTCTGCCAGTTACAGCTGGTGGAAAATCATTAATGGGAGCACATTCTCCTTTTTAGTGTGTGCTCTTCCACTGTTCGTTTGGGCGCATTGTACCTCAGTTGTACTCATTTGCCTCTCACACACTCAGTCACAGAATATCTTGGTTTCAAAAAATCAGTTTTTTGGATTTAATCCTCCTAGATGAAGGTTTAGGAATGGAGGGAACATCTTGGTTTTCATTATCAGAGAAAAACGTGATCTTGGAACAGGTGTAGTGACCTGTGTGTACTCTCATTCAAATAAATATTTTTGCAGAGATACTCCTGAGGTGTTTCCTCATTCCAGACTGACCTGTCCAACCATAACACCATGCTGCGGTTCCCTTCAGAGTTCATTCCATGCTTCAGAACACTCTGGGGATTCTGTGCTGGGTCTCAGTAATGCCCAAACTTGTCAGCTCTCTCAGATCTGTTGGGACAGCATGGAGCTTAAGTAATCCTGGTCGTGGAAATGCTAAAAAGTGATTGACCTACAAACACCATGTAGAGAAAACTCAGAGTTTAGTGTTAGTGATGGTCTTAGAAGTACATGGAAAAAGTAAAGTACAGTTTAGTGAAGTGAGAGTGCAAAATGTGAACTTTTTATCAGTTCTCTTTATTAAAATGTTGAAAACTCAATCTGCATGCAGTTACACAGTTCACTGCAAGTCTGTAAAGCTGTTGCCTAAGCATGAAGTGAACAAGCATTGTCTTTACAAAAAAAAAAAAAAATTAGATGTATCTGCAGAGGAAGCATGAGGTAAATTGTTTCTTTTCTTGGTTTGCATCCCTAAGCTTCTGTTTCTTAAAAATTCTGTCTTCATGTGTAGGGTAGTGATACAGAACGAGATGGAGTAGTCCCAGAAAAATCCTCTCCAGAAAGAGAGAAGAAAAAGGAACAATCAGATGCCTCCAGTTCCCCCAGAACATCAAAGCATCATTACTCGAGGTCACGCTCACGGTCAAGAGAAAGAAGAAGGAAGTCAGGTGAGGTCTTGGTGGAAGCAAATTGCTTGTGGAGTTAAATTCTCCTAGAAATAATTTTGGGAAAAACAGACTGACTTGGCCCTAGTAACTTGTTAGGACTGGGAGAACATGGATCTACAACTTTTGGGGTGTATCCTAAATACTGAAATTGTTGAGGGGATCAGGGAGTGGGGACACAGTCAGACCACACCAGACAGGAAACTGTCCTGTTTTGTTTCCTTTTGATTAGATAAGCATAGACTGGGATGCTTTGGATAGTTACAGCAAGAATAAGGTTATGTGGCAGAAGAACATGATGGGAGTATGATGTTAAACACTGTTAGTTTTAGAGCTTAAATAAATGCAAAGCACTGGGACTAACAACCAGAGTTTGCTTTCTGCACTGGATATTCAATAAGTGCTGTTTGCTTTTTAAATCTCAACTTTAAGGGATGGAATAATTGAAAAAAACTAGAAAGATTATGGCTAGGTGATCTCCTATTTAACTTGGTAAATGACAGTAAATATTTTTTTCTCCAGATACTGAAGGAAGAAAACACAGAAGCCGCAGCAGAAGCAAAGAGGTAATTAACACTTTGTAGTGTTTAGGTAATTGTACTTCTTAAAAAGTATCTTGTAGTAATGTACATATGTGTAAACTTATGTAAATGACTTTATGGTAAGTACAAGAAATTGAAAACTTTAAGCTTAAAAATGGATATGGAGAGCCTTTCATAGTGAAGCATGATTGCAGCCATCATGTTGACAAGGTAATAGTTTATAGAAAATGCTTTCAGAAACTAGTAACTTAATTTCTTTCTTTTTTTTTTTTTTAAATTTTAATTTTTGTGGAAACAGCCAAAAGAGAGAGTTCGTGTGGAGAAGTAGAATGGTGTTCTTGGTCACTTTTACAGAGCTTCCATTATCCAAAAGCCTCGTTCCTGGACAGTGATCAGGACTTTGAATAATACATGCCTGTCTACCTAGGTGTATTGAAAATAATTCCCCACCGGACTGAGCTCTGTTTATTGCATCCTTTAATTGTAAAGGCTGTCACAGCTTGGCAAACAGGCTGAGTCAGCTGGAAATGTGACAATAGCAGCAAAAATTTCAGAGGGCTGTCTCTAAAAATAAATGAATAAGTGTGTGTGTGAATATATAGGGGAGTGAGAAGAGACAGCATCAATAATGCCTTAAAAAATAACTGGCTCACACATCAGAGAAGAGCTGAAACAAGCAAAGCAGGAGCATCAAAATGTCATAAAGAAGCTTAAGCCGTGTGGGGCTGGGACAGATCAGGCACCTTATAACCTCAAACCTGGCTCAGGAACTTCTCCTTCCCTCATTCCAATGGAAGCTCTGTTAAAAAAAAAAAGAAAAAAAGGAGGAAAGAAAAATGTAGGCGAGTTTTTGTGAAATTGAATAATTTATTGTTTAGCTCACATGATAACATTTCTATAATAAATCATACTCAGCGTGCTAATGCGCGAAGAGACTGAACTGAAGACGCTGCAGACTCAGATAGCAAAATTATAAGCCTACTTCATGATAAGGTAACTATTAGTCATTCAAACTCATATTTCCCTTAAAAATATCTTAAATCCGTTATGGGATATAATGGTGGTTTTATTACTGAGTGTGTGTCTGAAAGATGTGATTAAAAAAAAAAATTCTAAGACTTTCTTTAATTATTAAAAAAAGAAAAAAGTGTTTAAAGTCCTGTCCAGTGCTTGCCAGGCTGTTGGATCTAATCTTACACAATTTATTTAGCAGCTTTTGAGTTTTGCAGAGTGAACAGATGAGAAATGATCTCCCACAGTAGATGTACTGCTGTCATTGATTTGCAGGATTAAGCTCTGTCTGTAGACTAAATGCTGAGTATCAATAATTCTTAGTGTGTATGTGAGAACAACTGCTTATATTTATATTTATATATACAGT
>VRYO01002095.1:6183051-6303013 GCA_009812075.1 Sialia sialis | reverse complement strand
GTGCGGCTTATATTCAGGTGCGGTTTATAATCGTGAAACTACTGTACTTAAAATCAGTGTACAGGTAACCTCAGATGTAACAACTGATTATTAAAGGAGCTAAGAATAAAATACTGTGAAAGCAGGAAAATTATCTAATATTCTTGTTTAGTTGAAGGACAATAATCAAGTATATTTAGAAATGGATACATGTTAATGAAGAATTAGACTTGGGCAAGTGGATATAAACCAATTACAGCATCTTCTCCAGACTCATTTGAGAGAGAGTTGTGATGGAAAAAAAGGTTTTATAAGAGATTTAGACAAGAAAACCAAACAACTTTTCAATAATTGGGGTTTATCTGAAAAGAATGCATCACACTTAGTTTGTGACTTGAGCACATTATTATTTAAACAGAAGATTTAAGTGGGCTATGCTTTTGTGCTAGAAAGGTTTCAAAACACACTGGATATATTAAGAAAGGGTGTTGATGTCACGACTTAGTCTCTAAGGAAAGCACTGGCAAAAATCAGGCCTGACCCTGCTAAATATTTTTAGCATTGCAGCTATAAAAAGGAATCATTTTTTTCTTTTTTTTTTTTTTTTTTTTTAAAGGCACTGCAGGAAGGAATTGCGGTGTAGTGGAGCAGCATATCTGTAATTTAAAACTACTGTGGGAAGTCTGAGTGATGCATGTTCATTTGAAATACTAAAAATGAGATGTCAGCCATGGAAATTATCACTTTGCTTTGTAAAAACTGTACAAAGTTACTGAAGAAAGTTTAGCTTTAGAAAATAATTACTTAGTAATGACAATTGGTTCTATAAGCAAAATAGCTTTTCAGGAACAACGTGTGGATTTTAGTAACTTAATACATGGAAGGCTCAGGCAAATACTAAATAGTCACTGCAAGTGTTTATATATATATATGCATATTCATAAATTGTCAGATTCTTTAAGATAAGTACTTAAGTGCTTGGAATGAAGACAGTAACTGAAAATGACAGGTTTTGTTACTACAATGCTTGAGTGTTACCTGGAAACACTGTAAAGATACCTGGATGGATCCTTAAAAATCCTTACTAGCCAGTGGGAGGAGGGAAAAGGGGGAAGAGTGATAGTGTACATTTGCAACTTTGGGTAGTTGGTGGCATTAGGTAAAGCAGCCGTGGCTCATGATTGAGTCCCACTCCTAAGGTTACTAATGTTGCATCACAACTTAGCATTTTTATCTTCTGATACCCATACTAACTCTCTTTGTTGCACTATTTTCCTGAAAGAACCAACTTCTTCTTAAAACAGGCAAGAAGACACGAATCCAAAGAGAAGTCCTCCAAGAAGCACAAATCTGAAGACCACAATGACAAAGAGCATTCTTCTGACAAGGGAAGAGATAGCCTAAATTCATCTGAAAATGGGGAGGAGAGGCATAAACGCAAAGAGAGAAAATCATCCAGAGGGAGGAGCCATTCCAGATCCAGGTCTCGGGAAAGGTGAGTTGCTACATGTGATTACTGTGTGAGTGCATTTCCAGAATGTTTGGAATTATTGTGGAGTTCTGAAATGGAGCTGAATTCCATTCCTGGCCTAGTGTGAAGCACCAGCTTATATTGCATGTTTCAGTTTTCACTGGGTGGTTTGTAGGTAGTTCTTTTGCAGATTGGTTTGAAATCAAATTGTGAAATAGCACTAAGATTTTATATAGGGATGTGTATTACATTTATAATTGATATAGAAAATATTAAACAGAGTATTAAATGTATTTCATGTCAGTGACAGGAAAGCAAGTACACCTTACGGTGACGTGGCTCTTTACCTCCTAAATCACGAGATTCCTCAGAGGCAATGCTGTCCAATCCTCTTTGCCTGGTGGCCCACCCAGCACATTCTGGGGGTAGGAAAATTGCCTGAGACAAGCAGGCTGCTGCCAGAACTTCTCCCTTTGTAGCTGAGGGATGTGCAGCAAACAGGGTAGCAAAGGACACACTTTGGCTAATGACAGGATGTGACTCACAAGCTGCAGCTTGGGCACCTCTTCCCAAAGGTCTCAGAATACCAAGGAGAGGAGCAGGGTTGTCTTGCCTTGGATTTAAGACTCCTGCATCAGATTAATTTGGCTTTGTATTTATTTTGAGATACACACTTTAATGAACAACTAAAAGTAGCAGTATTGATTAGTATGGTTATTTCCAGACACTCAGTTGTGGCTGGTAATGGGGTTTGGTTCCATCCCATTCCATCCCTCAGCCTGTTGCAGGCACGAGCATTTCCATGTGTAGTTTGCAGTGTTCCCCACCCTGCCTGATGCATTGTGCCCTGTGGTGACAAACCCATGTGTAAATCCTGAAGCACAGCCTGCATGTGAACACAAGAACATGTGTAAGAATTGGGGGCGTGTGTTTCAGACGGCACCGTAGTAGAAGCCGTGATAGGAAAAAATCCCGATCGCGCAGCAGAGAGAGGAAGCGACGCATCCGATCCCGCTCTAGATCAAGATCTAGACACAGACATAGAAGCAGAAGTAAAAGCAGAACTAGGAGCAGAAGCAGGTAAGTGTTACCTTCCCTGGATGTGGTGATGTTTGCTTGGACAGTGTGTGGTGGGCTGGTGTGAAGGGTTTGCCAGGACATGTCCGTTCAGTGCAGTGAAATGGGTTTGGCTTTTTCTCAGATCTGCTGAGAGTAGATTCAGGACTGGATGGTTTGCTTGGTCTTACAGAAACATTTATCTCAAGAGTCTCAAGCTCTTGGCTTTTCATAGTGTGGCTTCTTGTTATCAATAGTATTTAAGTGGGAAAAACTGAGGATTAAGACACAGGTGACCCTTTCCTGTGTTTGATACAATAGTGTAGTTGGCATACTGCTGTATTTATCCCTTCAGTTTGTGTACATATGATAAAGGGAAAGTTTAACTGGGAATCCCTGGCTGTTGGAGCAGATACACAGATCAGAAGCTAGTTCTGGTCAGCTCCACCAAGTTAACTTAATTTCTCTTGAAGTGGCAATTGGTGTGGTATTAAGGTAAATTTTGATTCAGGCGGGTTAGTTCTGATACGAATGTACTCTAAAATTTTAGTGATTACCAGCTCCTCTGTCAAGTCCCGTTTGAGAATATTTATAATACTTATATAATTTTTCTCCCTGAGTGTTTTGATTACTTCCTTAAATTCTAGAAGCACTTGATCTAGACAGGTACTGGCTTGGTCTGGGTCTGTTTGACAGAGCTGAGGTTCCATACCTCAGCTGGGATATGCTGGAGTTACCACTTTCATCACTATATAGAAGTAAATGTTTTTCAGTTCTGCATTCAGTATTTTGTTGTGGTGTCTCTATATCACCTTTGCATTTTTAATGCCCTGTAAGATTTTCTCAGTGGTGAAGCTGAACTTTATCACTGCTACAGATGTTTTGTTGAAAGTAGTTTGAATGAGAATCAGTGTCCCTGCAGAGTTGCAAGAGAGTGTTGACTGTTCCAGTTCTCTCAATAGTGTTTTCACCAGAATATTTTAAATTGTTCTGTGACTGGTTATGACTACTCAGCATTACAGTGGAACACTGGAGTTTTAACAATCCCACTGGTGTAATGCTACAACATCCCTTGGGAAACTGTTCAGAAGATTTACCTTTCTGAAGAAGTAGTTGAATTAAATGGTCTGTGTCATATTTTTGACAGGCACTTTCTACCAAACATTGAGCTGGGGTGAGTAGAGCTGGGTCTGCAGTTGGTACACATTACTTGCATTTAATGGTGTTTAAGCTACATTCAGCATGTTGTGCAAGGCTTCAGCTCCCCGTTTTTTCCAGTTACTGTAGGTAATGTGCTCTGTTTAAAAGTCACTTTGAACATGGTGTGTAAAAGCTCCATGAAAACTTCATGTACCAGAATAGATTTTTGGCTTCTGCAGTGGAATTCAAATTACCTGAAACATCAGATGTGGGAAGAAAAAGTGAGGGATAGTCATAACTTAGGAATTTCTCCAGCTGGAAACAGGCCTTGTGGGATGCTGGTGGACAGACTGCAAGAATCCTTTTCTTTCAAGTGCTGTTTGTGTCCACAAATCCTAGAGAATGGAAGTTAATGAGGCATAAGTTTTTTATCTGAGTTAGAACAGTTCATCAAGTTCAGGGCTCAGACAAAGCCTGGAAAAGAAGGTGACTTTTGGGACAACCCTCGAGGCAAATTCAGCACAAGCCAGATAAATGTGATGTGGAACCTACCCTGTTAAAACTCACCTGTGAAAAGAATTCCCTCATTCCTGCCATGCAGTTTTTGTTGTGTAGCAGTGAGCAGGCTGGGACAGAAGCACTTGTAAAGAACAGAGCTTGACCTTCTCTTGATGGTTCTTTGCATAATCTCAAGCTCAGATTTTCAGGTGATCTGTCCTCATGGGCATTTAAACCAATCTTTTGGGGTTTGAGTGCCTAGAACCTCCTGGCAGTTCTTTAGTGGTGTGGCTCTGATTAAATGCTAGGTGGAAAAAGTGACAGCAGCTGCTTGTTTCAAATGGAAATACTTCAATACAAAAGCTCAAATATTTATTTCCTTGATGTTTACCAGTGCAATAAAGCCTCACAGACCAAAGACAAGACCAAACAACAATAGTGAGCACGGGGAAACATGAAGGTATCTTTGAAACATGCATTACATCTTATCTCAGGAATGCAGATCTGTCACTTGCCAGTGCCTGAATCTGCATCTTGTCATCTTCTCTGAAAAGATAAGTCTTGCCTCCTTTGTATTCTACCAGATTTGTCATGTAAACAAGGATCTTTTTGTAACTTCAGTCTGCATTTCATGGTGTTTGTAGATGCTGCCCAGGTTGCAAACAGAAGGAAGAGAATATCTGAATGCCATGGAAAGTGGCTGTTGTCAAGTTAACCATTATCCCCAGTTAGCTGTTGCCTCAAATGGGTGATAATAACATTTAAGTTAAAAAATTACAAAACCAGCTTTGTGCATCTCAGCTTACTGGTTATGGCAAATCTGGGAAAAGTGTGAGTGATACCTCCTGTAAATGAAGCTGTGTTGAGCACTTCCAGTATCTGTGACTTTTGTTTGAAACACCAGTGTCAGAGGCTTAAACTGGGATAAACCTTCTCTTGTAGTGTAGATAATGATGATCCTGGCACTGAGAACTGCTGCTCATAGTACTTTGTAATGTGTTCTGAGTAGCTATTGTTTAGGTGGGATTATATACAAATGTCCTAAGAATGACTCCTGCTTGGAAGGAGGTAGGGAGAAGGTTAGTAAAGATGATTTGAATTGAATGTTTTGCTGTTTTGCTTTAAAATACGTTTTAACTGGGTTCTTTCAGGTGGCCAGGTTCCTGGTAATTCATGCTTGAGAGTTTTCTTCCCAAGAGAAAGCCAAGACAAATCACATGTTCAGCTTAGTAGACTCTCTCAAAGCACACTAGGGAAGAGTATACAGAGGGGAGAGTAATAGTAATTTCCTGAAGTACTATTGCACTTCTGAAATTAGGCCTCTTCAAAATGCTCCTTATTAACATAATTACAGTGCTTTGAGGTCTCTTACGGTTTTAATTCAAGTTCTCTTGCAATTTTTACCAGAAATTAGATGATTTTTCTTAGGATTTAGACTCTCTAGAGCAGAGCTATTTGTTCTGAACACTGAATATGAGAGGCTGAGTGAATACCCAGAATTGCACATTTGCTACAACTGGAAATCTCCAGTTTTAGCTCTAACAAGGCAACTGTTGTAGTATCAACTCTCTGAAAGCTTTTCTTGAGAGCCCCAAATGAATCATGAAGCAAATTTTCAATGCTGTGAACAAATACTCTATGAAATACTAAGCTACACGTGTAGCTTCATGGTTTTAGCAACTGTTAAATTTGGTTACAGGGAGAGAAAGAAAAGAATTGAAAAGCCCCGAAGGTTCAGCAGGAGCCACAGCCGGAGTCCGAGCCCGCCGCCTTTCCGGGGACGAAACACAGCTATGGATGCACAGGAGGCCTTAGCCAGGAGGTGCTGCTTCTAATCATGTGAGACGTGAATAAGCTCCTGATGGTGATTTTTGCATGTCTAAGTATTTTTATTTTCATGTACCTCTAGGCTGGAAAGAGCGAAGAAATTGCAAGAACAGAGAGAGAAGGAAATGGTTGAAAAACAGAAGCAACAGGAAATGGCTGCAGGTAGTGCATGTGTGTTAGATTCTAATTCGTGAGCAGTGGTGTGAGTGGAAAATAGAGGAGTGTTAGATTCTTATCTAGCAGTTGGACAGGTTGTCTTTATGTAATTGTTAATAAGAAACACAAGAACTAGGAAATGTTGAAGAAACCAAAACTAAAAATAAGAAACAAAATTATTGAGATTTCTTATTACTTGATAATGTACAAGAAAATTGTTTTATGTTGGGCTGCTACATGATTTCATGATGGCCATTGGGCTGTTACTTGCACAGAGGTGTTGAGAACCACAAGGTGAATCAGTTTCACTTGTTTCTGGTTTCCTCAAGTTACTGCAGATTTGTTCCTTTGTTGAGAAATCACATGAATTTTATCATGCATTTCTTATCTGTGCACTTCCAGCTTCTGTTGAAGTATTATGTTTGAGGAGGTTGGTTTTTTTGTTAGGTTCTAGGGCGGATTGGTAGTTGGGGTTGTTTCCCCAAGTCCCAGGTTCTTTCTAGCAAGTTCCTTTTGTTCCTCAGCGGCCGCAGCCACGGGAGGCTCCGTCATCAACGTCGCGGCTCTGCTGGCATCAGGGACACAAGTGACCCCTCAGATTGCCATGGCAGCTCAGATGGCAGCACTCCAGGCCAAGGCACTGGCAGAGACTGGCATAGCTGTGCCCAGCTATTACAACCCAGCAGCAGTGAACCCCATGAAATTTGCTGAGCAAGAGAAGAAGCGGAAGATGCTTTGGCAAGGCAAAAAGGAAGGGGTAATGTTGGCTTTTCTTACCTGCATGAACTCGTTTGGGAATATCTGCAGTTAGTTTAGGGATGCTGATGAGTGTTAATTCCAGCTTTCATATCTCACAGCAAGTTTTTATACCAGCCTGAAGTAAAACTTCAGTAAAACTTGGAGTTGGACTTGGATGATCCCTGTGGATCCTTTCCAACGCAGAATATTGTGTGATTTAGGAGTGAAAGGACTAGGATAATCAGTGCTTCAGTGATAAATAGTTGTGACACAAGACTGAAGGAAACCCTAAATGCCATAAAGCTTCAGAGGTATAGTTGGATCTTAGTGTTATTTTTGTGAGTTTGCCTACAACTTGTAACTAACCATCAAATCCAGGTCTCCCTTAAATGGGAAGGGATGGCTGAGGTATGGAATGTGTAACTTCCTTTCTGGGACTGTAGAGATTTCTCATGTGCTGGTTTTGTCCTCTCCGATTGCAGATTTCAAAGACAAGTCTGTCCACCTTGCTGATAACTTTTCAGGAGCAGAGTAATGTAATTAATGCTAACAAAAGTCATAAATACAAACAAGCCTTCAGGTTTTTGTGCTCTGTCAAATGCCTTTGCAATTACTGAAGTAAGGAAGGCATGTGGCCATTGCTTATCAGAAAATTGCTGGATTTCAGTAGAGCTTTTGCCTGCTGGTGCTGCAGAAATAATGGCCACTTTAACATTAGTGTTTTTGTCATCTGTTGCTCTGGTACAGAAGTGTTTGTTAGGCTGGTTTCCATCTCGCAGCAGTTACACAACAAGCTCTCTTACCTTTACAGACTGTTCCACAAGATGTGAAAAACAAGCCAGTTCCCATGGCAATGGTGGGAGACAAAAGGGAGGGCAGGAGAACCTTGAATGCTCTCTGGGCAGTTCTTCCTGAATTGTGCTGTATATTCCTTATTACGATAAATTAATTGTTCCATTATTTACTTCAAGCCTGAATTCCAACCTTTGGAAGTTTCAAAGGCAGGAACATTGCTGTGTTTTGAGCACCGTGGTTAGGTAGGATTTCCTCACAGAGAGCTCCTGTGAGGATGCTGCAGGAGGAATGGCAGACTTGGAAATGTTTTATTTCCAGTTCTGGTACAGAAGGGGTTTGTCCTTAACACTGCTCCTTTGCTTGCTGCTCTGTTGTGCTGTTAATGGAATCTTACATGAAAAGATAACATTTTATTTTATTTTTTATTTAAATCTGAACAGGATAAATCACAGTCTGCAGAAATATGGGAAAAACTAAATTTTGGAAACAAGGACCAAAATGTCAAATTCAGAAAACTGATGGGCATTAAGGTAAAGACTTTTGAATATGCAATTAAGTTTATTAATTGTAGGATAATGATTTTACTTTTTATTTTAGTGTCCTTAGCCAGTAAAGATTTTAAGTTAACCTGGTGTAGTTAAGAGCTTTAAAGTATTTATTAAGTTCAGAAACAGCATCTAAATTTAAATTTAATTCAAAAAGCAACTGAGTGAAGGACTTTGACAGAGAAAATGTGCACTAGAATGTTGCAGCAATAAAGCCAAATGCTTGAACTCTTACTCTTGTAAGAATTTGTGACCCTCTCTTGCCCAGAGCTGATGTTTGTGTTGTGTTTCCAGAGCGAGGATGAAGCTGGCTGCAGCTCTGTGGATGAGGAGAGTTACAAAACACTGAAGCAGCAGGAGGAGGTGTTCAGAAATCTGGATGCACAGTATGAAATGGCGAGATCACAGACTCACACGCAAAGAGGAATGGGATTGGGGTTCACATCTTCCATGCGAGGAATGGATGCAGTTTGAAAAATGGAAAAACAAAACAAAACAAAAAAAAAAGGCTGTTTTGAAGTTTGGGACTGTGGAAGGTTCTTGTTCACATGTTGGGTCCTTGTTCACCAAAAAGCTAGCATTCTAGCTTGCATGGGTGTTGCATTGACTTTAATTTATTGAAAAATACAATTTTTTTTGTAAATATCAGATTAGTGATACTGGTGTTAGTGTTGTAATCAGGTTATACCCACTTCCATTAAACTTGACAGAACTAGAGGAGGACAGTATTTTTTAGTTAAAAGTTCTACTTTTCAAACCAAGCAGCAGATGGGATGAACTCATACATGGATATTTCGTGTCCACTGTCTTGTGTACTTTTGTACTTTAACCTTGTACAGTTATTTTCAATTCTTGAAACATGAAAGAAACATTGTGTAGATGTTATTTAGCGGTCTGGGCCAATAGGCACATAATCCAGTGCAAAAAAACTGGTTAATAATAAAGACATTTTTTTTTCTCTAAGGTTATATAGTAATTTTTCTTTTGGGCCAAACTCCCATAAGCCAGTTAAGAGAAGGGAAAATTTAAGGAGGTTTTGCTTTGGTTCTTTTGAAGTAGGATTTGCCAGAAATATTGCAGTGAGGGGTCTTGCTGTGGACACCCTACTTCAGATACTTTTGTCCTGCACGCTGCTGCTGCTGCCCCATCTCTCTCCACCGCTCACCTCTTCTCAAAGAGGAAGAAAAACTCCAAAACCGGGAGCGGTGCCGGTTCTGGAGGCAGGAGCGCGATCTCCATTGTGAGTACGACAAGCGCTGCAGGACTGATTGTGCCCCTCGCCGCCTACACCTCCCAGCGTGCATCGCGCCTCGCCGCCATCCACCTGTGTGGTTCGCCGTCCCGATGTACACTGGGAATTGTAGTCCACGGCGTGCGTAGTCTCTCCCTCCCCGCGCTTCCCGCCGCCCTTTGCTCCCCGCCCCGCCCTTCCTGCGGCGGCCAAGATGGCGGCGGAGGTGGACTTCGGGGACCGCGAGCTCTTCGGGCAGCTGGAGGGCGAGCCCGGGCCGCCCTCGCCGCCCGCCGTGGAGGAGCCGGACCCGCTGCTGAAGCTTTACCAGCGGCTGCGCGACCGCGACGAGACAGTGCAGCGGCTGAGGGCGGAGAATATCCTGGCGGGAGAGGAAGGGCCCGCGCCGGGAGGGGGAAGGCGGGCGCGCCGCTGCTGCCGGTTCCCTTCCGGGCCAGCCGGTCCCGGCCCTCAGGGGTGCTCCGGCTTCTCCCCGGGGCTCTGTGGGAGCGAACCCTCGGTTCTCCGCCGGGGCCCGAGGGGGAGAGGAGAGGAGAGCGGTGAGGGGAGCCCAGTGTGGTTCCTCAGCCCGTTTTCCATAGAAACTTTTCTCCCCGGAGCGGCCAGGCCCGTGGCAGCCCCAGCTCAGGCCCCGGGATGCGGGCACGGTGTTGGAACGGCTGGCGCTGACTCCCGCCCTCTGCCTTTCCAGAGAAAACAAAGTGTGCTCATCTGACAATCCATTTTAATGCGGCTACAAATGATTTCAAGTAGCTAAATTGCGGCAGTTCCCTAAAGGGTTTTTGGGTTTGCCCCTGCAGCAGAGTGGAATCTGAAATGTGTTATAATTTATCTCCCATTTACGAGTGCATGTGTGCTACCATTACCTTTCTTTGGGTGATAACCGCAGATAGTTTTAAAGTAAAATATGAATCCGTTAATAGAATCATTGCATGTAAGGAATGGCACTGTTTGGATTGTCACAGCTGGTCCTATTTTTGTTTGTGGTTTGGTTTTTTGGGTTTTTTTTTACTTTATTGGATTTCTTGAGCAACAGGTGGATTTTTAAATAATCCCCTGAGCAGTGAGAGGGAAGGACCGAAACCCTGTTTGTTCTGTGAAATTCTTGCTTGGTGCATTCTTGTTTGCTTTGGGGGTGGATTTGTCTTCCCAAGAAAATCATAATCCTTAACAGTAAGTTAACATCAGGAACTTAAAAGAAAGCTGAGAATTCTGACTCGTCCTAGGTATGTTAATGCTGACTTGAAACACTGTATGAATTAAATAGAGAGAATATATATATATATATATATAGAGAGAGAGAGAATGTGTGTGTGTGTTTATATAAGGTAAAAGCTGTCTGTGGTAAGAATCTGTCATAATCTGCCAATCTTGTTTCTGTGTCCCAATCCCTGCTCAGTGTTGGGCTTCTGAAATGCCATTCCAGTTCCTGAAAAGTCTTTTAGAGTTGAATAGCAGGAACTCAATTGGTATTGCTGTAATTCTTCTTTATTTGTGTATATCTGTTTTATGAAACTCGCTTGGTCTTCAGGGAAACCGTTTCAATGTAAAGCTCAACAGTGAGGAAAAATTGTATTCAAAGGCTTTAATGAATCTTAGTTAGAAGATTATCCAAGTTTATTGAAACTAGAATAGCAGGATGAGAATTCTGTTCATACAGAATTCAATATTTCTGTAGTGTGGGGCTGTTTTGTTCTCCTTCCACCTCACACCAACCTGCTTTGCTCAACAAGATAATTTCTGTTTAAGTGGGGAGGAACTTATTAGAAATACAGATTTTTTTTTATTGACCAAACTTTCTCTCTCTGAGGGGTCCAGACAGTCCAGGGGAATATTTAGTGTACCCATTGTCTGTGTTCTGTGCTGTTCTAGTGGGATCTCAGTGGAAAACCCCAAAGTTGATGGACCTCTGCTGCAGATTTTATTTATGAACAACGTCATTACTAAGTAAGTATTTTCAAGAAAAAAACAATCCTGACAGGAAATGGGGGCTTTTTAAAATTTGTTTAGATATGTATCCCAAATTGTGGATGTAGATTTTATTCAGTAACATAATTTATTGAAGGGAGGGGAGAAATGATGATGGGCAGTTGACAGGAGTTCCATTCGTTAATCATCATGAAATCAAAGGTGACTTCCAGAAATTTGGAGTGAGTCTGAAGAGCAGTTAGGAATGTTGTGGGTAAAATATAAGAAATTAATCTTTCCCTGCCTCTGAGTTGATTTTTTTTTTTTGCCACACTCAGGTGCTCTTTAATACCAGATTGATTTCTTGGTGGGGGTTGAGAGGGGGACAAAAAAGAATTTGATTTTCCCCTTTTTAAAGTTATTTAATAAATGATAAATCTTAAGAAAAGAGCAATCTGCTCTTTGTTTCAGCCTTGCTCATGCCTTCATCTCTCTGTACTTCCTCCCAGGCGATTTCATCAAGAAATTGAAGATTTTATTTATAGTTTAGTTCAAAAATACGAAGAGCAGAAGAAAAGTGAACAAGAAAAATCCCACTTGAATGCTAAGCCACAGGTACTTTAAAACTCAGACTGTTCCAAAATGCTTCTTCTCCATCTCTGTAATGGGAAAATTGAAATATTGCACTGTTGAACAGCAGCAAAAATCAAATCAAGTAGTTGTCAAACAAATGTACAACGGTTTGTTCCAGAAAATACAGCCCAGGACAAAAAAAAAAAGATTCTTTCTGCCCATGAAAATGCTTCTTAGAAATTGTTCTTAGATAAATTTCAGTGAAAGAAAATTAATAAGTTGGTTTAAATAATTAAGTAGAAAGCTTAATATATCCTCTTCTGCGAGTATTGGGCCTAACTCTGAGTATTTCTAAGAAAACAGAAAAACAACAGAATCTTAAAATTTGCACTTTTACCTCATAGTTCAGAATTCTGATTCTTACCATTCATTTGGAGTGGAAGGGTGGAATTGCACATTTCTCTCTGTGTTTCCTTTAGCTTTTTTGATGAGAATGAAAATGTTGTTATGCACTTTGTTTCTCATCAAAGAAATCCCTGGAAAGGAGCTGTGTCATGCTGTGGAAAGTTTCATGAGTGATGTGGACATTTCCACCCTACTGTTTGTGAGAGGACAGAAGCTGAACCCCACATTCTGTGCCTTTTACATCACTAATTAAAGAGCTGTGTTGATTTAAATTAATGATTTTTATTTTTCCTGCCAGCCCTCCAGTGTTGTTTTGGAAGAGGACTGTAAAGGATCCGGCTCAAGTTCTAAAAAAGTGAAAGAAGCTTTTAGTGTAAGTTTTTGACTGTGCACTTCCATGGTAGGTCTGACTCTTCATTCTACACATTCTATACACTGCCATTAAAATAAGATCTGCTCTTATTACACTGTTAAATGAAATTTAAATTCAGCATGTTTGGGCTACATCAGTGCAAAAACAATCTTATGTGTGCAGATTTGGGCTTGTGTTTATTGTAAATTCTTACAGAATGGGGAAAAAAATCCTGGAAGTATTTCAAGCAGTGTAAATTTATAGAAATGCTACCAATCTCACCTAAATACTGACACATTTCTGACAATTCTCTGACTTTTTTTCTACAGGTTGTAGGAAGTGTTCTGTATTTTACCAATTTTTGTCTCGATAAACTGGGACAGCCTATTTTAAATGAGAATCCACAGCTGACAGAAGGATGGGAAATACCTAAGTATCCTGTTTGCTAAAACACCTTTCTTTTTTCTCTTTGTCAAATCCAAAGAATTCCAGTGGGTAAATTGAACTCAAATTCTCTTCAGTGGATTGTGTGTTTCTATCAAAACCATAGCAGTCATTATAGATGGGATGATTTAATGAGTCGTTCATGGTTGTTTTATTCAAAACAAAGAAATATTTTGATGTCATTCCCTTGCTGATTGCTATCCTGAGAGTGAATGCTTTATTCCCATAAATACATCTTGTGAATTTAGGGATTTCCTTGGCCAGTCCCTGATCAGGTTTGGAATGACAGCTCACTGCAGATTGAATAAATATTCTCCCTCCATAAAATCCACTCTTTGGGAGAAGAACAGGGTTTTGGAAACTCAAACATGCTGTAAAATGTTTTTTTCCAGATATGGGAGCTAGAGGGAAAGTCTTCTATAAAAATTTAATTATGGTATGCCCTTAACATGCATCCATTTTACAGTTGGTCCTTTATTGTTTATTAAAGCCAATGCTTGAAAAGTGGAATTGAGGGAAATGCTGAAAAAGGTGGAAAATGTTGAAATGTTTTTAAATATTGATGACAAAAGAAATTGGACAAGAAATTTCTCAATTACATCATCTTCCCAGGTTTCCAATATTGATTGTGTCCTGGAAAGACTCAGGACAAGAAGCAGTTTCAGAGTTTATTTCTGCAATATCCATTTCTTAAGCTTGTAATCAGGGTCATGTCAGTGATAAAAAATTACTTGTATCTGAACATAAATTGCAAATTTGCAATCTCACAACTTCTGGATGAAGGAAGTGAATGTCTCATGGGAATTTGTCCTTAAATGCCAAGTTAAGTGTGGCTGAAATGGTTCATCAGGCACTGGCTTCTAAATGACCAAAGTGCTGCTCTCAGTGAATCTCATTTTGAAACTCTTATCAAAATGGGGTTTAATAAGATTTCTGTGAAGCATTTCAGAATTATTGCCTGGAAATTTCTGCCTGTAAAGAAGAGGGTTGTAATTTCAGAAAGTGCTGGGTGGAAATTTGTAGGAGGAAACAGCATAAGCTCATCTTAGCAAATAGTTTATAGCAGATATTATTTTATAGTTTATACTCAGGACTTCATATCAAGGACCCATTTGTAACTTAATGCAGATGAGTCAGTGTTCTATTCAAAGCACTATTAAGTTTTCATTGATATTTTAAACAAAACTGAAATTTTGCTTCATCCAGTAGCAGTTCCTTATTGAAATCTAAAGATATCAGCAAGTTTTCAGCCAGATTCTCTCCCTAGATGGACAAGAAATACAAGTAAAACCCAAAAGGTTTGTATTATTCTTAAATATCAAGTTTTGAGCTGAAAAGTTCAGATGCACTCTGTGATTATTGCCATACTTGAGCAATGAGTATTTAAATTTAAATTAAATAATCCAGAGCTGAGTATTGCAGTCAGTGAGTCTGTCTTTATTGAGTTTCTTTAGGAAGGGCCTGAAGTCATTGTGTGAACACTTTCTGAATTTTTATTCTTAGTTCTTCTTTTTCTTGTCTTTGTAGTGATTGGTTTGTCATCCTTTTCACTGGTGTTGTCATGATTACTGTTCTGTAGAAAAACTTGATAAATTTTAAGACAGACTGATCTGAGAGTTGCTGGTGTTGTTTTTATGGGAGAATTGAAGTTCCCAGCTGGAGTTACCTTGGACACCTGTTCTTGTGCCACACTTTTATCTCCACTTCTGATTCCCATCCTAATTCAGTAAAAATTAATGTTCAGAAAATAAATCTTCCTTTAAAATCTTGGTATTTCACCTCAGTAACACAGCAAATGTTTCCTGCCACAGTGGGAATGTAAAGGAAGATTTTAATGGAAGCCAGCTGCAGTTCCAGCCCAGCTTTTCAGTGCAGCTTCACAAAATGCATTACTTGAAACTGTGGGCCAGGACTTTCAAAGAAATGATTGTGCTCTGCTGTTTGTTTTATTCCCAGTATTGTGGAAGGGATCTGATCTCTCTGATGCCATTTCCTATTTCCTCTGCCCTTTGCTCATTTCCCATGTTCTCCTGTGAAATCAGCAATATTCTATGTTTAAGGGTTGATAGAAATTTAAGAGAAGCAGAAGACAGCACGTGACATCAGCAGTAATTGCTTTTGTTTTTATCTTTCTCAAATCTAAGCCTTAAAATCTGTCAAGAATGAAAAATAATTAAGTATATTTACCATTGCAAAGTTGTCTTCAGCTTTAATTTGCTGTGCATTTTTCAAGCAGGCCCAAACCTCACTGTTTCAATTGTGGTTCTGAAGACCATCAAATGAAGGACTGCCCAAAGGTAAAGTCAGCAATATTCCAAAGCCTGCTGCTCTCCAAGCTTTGTGTGGGGTGAAGGAGTGCATCAATTGTAAGTTGTCCCAACTCTAAACTTGCCACTTGTATTATCTTTAAGCCACGAAATGCAGCTCGTATAAATGAGAAGAGAAAGGAGTTTTTGGAAGCTTGTGGCGATTCGGGCAATCAGAATTTTCAGCAGCGTTACCATGCAGAAGAAGTAGAAGAGAGGTTTGGAAAATTTAAGCCAGGAGTAATTAGGTATCTCTTTTTCTTTCCATTTGCTTTTTTTGGAATACCTCTTCTGCCTTTGGAGAGCCAGATTTTAATTTTAATTTAATTTTTATTAAGTCAGTCCTGCTGCTGTGTTATGTTTGAATTTGCTAAATAGAATTTTAATAAATTGCAGAGATATCTTTCAAATGAAAACTCACTGCTAGCTTGACAGTTCTACCCTTTCTCTAATGCAGGGAGATAACTATTACTCTTTGACTTCTCAAATTCTTATTAAAAACATATTCAGAAGTCTGCAATTTTTCAGCTTTGAGTGCTCCTTCCCCTCTATTCAAAATGTTCAGAGAAATTATAGTATTGTGTGGCAGTCTCCAAAAAAATCAGCAGAAAATTCAGTGTCAAGGCCCACCCTTCCTGTTGATAGCTGCACTCAAGGCCATGAGTCAGAAGGAGCAGGTCAAGTGGGTTATTCTTGGTACAGAATTAAATCTGAAAAAGTGCTGAAGCATATCAGCAAGGCAGAAAGTAATCAGGGCTGGATTTCATCTGGAGTTGTTATATCTGGGGTTAGTTTGAGCTAAAACTCAGCTATTCCACTGTGACAGCTGAAACCTCCACACAATATTCACAGCCTTTTGTCACTAATGGAGAGATTTTTCTGGATGGCATTTTTGCTGTTTGTTTTCTGGGTGACATTTTGTTTGCTGTTTGTTTTCTGGGTGACATTTTGTTTGCTGTTTGTTTCCTGGGCTCAGTGGGGTCCTTCAGGATGCCCTTGGTGTGACAGACAAGAGCCTGCCCCCGTTCATTTACCGCATGCGGCAGCTGGGCTACCCTCCGGGCTGGCTCAAGGAGGCTGAGATGGAGCACTCAGGGCTGGCTCTGTATGATGGCAAAGGTGAGCAATGTGGGGCTGGAATGCAGCTTTTCCATCAGGCTGTGTGCTGGATGCAAATAATGAAATTACTGGTTTGTCAGCCTTCGTCTTGCTCGTGGAAGGGGGAGGAAGTTGGAAATCGAGTTGGTTTATTGATGTAGAAATGCAGCTTTTTTTATCAGCTGTGATGTAACAGCAAAACAAGTTCCACCATGGCTGCATTGCAAAGATGGAGACTGTAAAAGTGCAAGACTTGCAAATCTCTTATTGCCCATTTTCTTCTCCCTTTTTCTCTTACATTTTATGACAGAAGCCATATTCCTCAATAAATTACTCTCACATAGCAACAAAACCACCAGCAAGCAATCAACACATTTCTTGGAACCCAGCTGAAGTAATTTACCAGCTTTTTGCTCATGACCATGATTTATGCTGCACCTCACAGCAGTCCTGGTGCCACATTCTGAGGATGACAATGGCACATGAAGAGCAGTTGTGTAGGAATACCAGTTAGGTTTCTGGGGAGGGTTAACGTGTGTATCTGATGGATTTGGTCACAGTTCCTGCCTCTGTGGATTTCAAAACCTTCTATCAATACTTACATTCAAAGCCCAGTTCTTAAATCCTGTGTTTTTTTTCAGTGCTGTTCTTAATTAACATCAATAATAATTTTATCCCATTGTAGGTGAAGTTGAAGGAGAAGATGGGTGCTCTCCCCAGCCCAAACGAATCACTTATGATGTGTCCAAGTTGGTGAATTATCCAGGCTTTAATATATCCACTCCCAGTGGGATCCCAGATGTGAGTAGCTCTTCTCTGCCTTCTAAACAAATGCTGAGTGACAGGAATTGCTTTTAGCCAAGAATTAATGTCCTGTATTCTGCATCTGACTATTTCCTTTTAAGAGTCTCTTCTTTTTAAGCCCTTTGTGGCTGGGTTTTGTAATTAATGGGACAACTGATGCTTGTCATGATTTTGTGCTAGGGTCTGACAGTGCTTCTGTGGGGATTGTTTCCATTATGGACCAACAGGAGCCTGGAAGGATAGTTTGATATTTTTTAAACACAAACATGGACTTTTCATGGCTGGTTTTGGAATATGAAAATCACTGGGGGTGTTTCCATAAAGATAATTTTGATCACAAATTTATATCAGTCAGTGCCCAACTTCTGCAAAGCACTGTAACAACTGGAATTAAACAGTCATAGCAGAAGAGCCACACAGTGGGTGCCTCTTTAGCACAGAGCACACAAGAAATCTCCTTTGGGTGCTGCACTTGCAGCATCTTCAAAAGCATTTTAACCTCCTGTCAGTGAATTCCATCTGATCTCAATGCCTGTGCACTAAAAAGAAGCACTTGCGCATTTACACCTTTACCTTTGCCCATTTAGTGACCTCCAAATGTGTTTTTTCATTCAGTGTTATTAACCAAAGTTCTGGTTTTAACCAATATGCAATTATTTTTTTTTAATCTCTTTTTTTTTCTCTTTTTTGCTGTAGGAATGGCAGATGTTTGGTTCCATCCCCATGCAGCCATCTCAACAGAAGGATGTTTTTGCTCACTACCTTTCTAGTTTTCAAGAGGTGAATATATCTCCTTGTTACTAAAAGAAACCAATGTTGTCTTTTATTTAGTGTTTGTCATGATGATTTCTTGCTTGTATCTTTCTGCACAATTGACATTAGTGAGGGTGAAATGCTCATCTGGCTTTTACCTGTTTTACCAAAAAATGGCTTCATGTTTAAAATTAATTCAGTTATTTCATTTTATATAAGCAGATCCCAGTTGAGCAAAGATTTGTGACCAGTTTGGAAAACAATTGCTATCAATTCACACAGCCTGGAAGTTCCAGACTCCCCTAATAAATGAGAAGAATTTCCATAGGCATGGGCATCTCTCAAATGTCTATTTACACACTGGGTCCCCAAATAATTGTGTAGTTATAAAATTGCTTTAATTCTTACAGCTGGAAACATTACCCTGTATGGTATAATACTAATTCTTTTTGTTTTTTGTGGATAATTTCTCTCCAGCCAAGTCCAAAATCCAGCAGCAAAAGAGCTGCACCTCAGTCAAAGTCACATCATTCCAAACGAGCAAGAGAAGAGATTTCAGAGACAGCCGCAGCTGACATGGACCTGGACTCTGGTACAGTCATTCTGCTTTTTTTTTTCTTAATTTCAACTTTTATTCTCAAAATAACTTGCTCTGAATTGAAATGTGAGAGTTAAAAGGAGAGCCAAGGTGTTAGCAGTCATTTTGGTGTAAGTAAAGCAGAGCTGACAGGGGCCAGCAGTGTCCTACTGCAAGGACATTTGCTGTGATTGTCACTGTGGTTCTCAAGCAGGAGGTTTCAGGTGTGCTCAGAGCAAGTGCAATGTTAGGTTAAAAATTCTGATCTCTTCAGGAGCATCCTAAAGAAACTTCTGTTAAGACCCCCAAATCCCTAAATATTTGGATGAAATAACAAAAATTTGCAAGCTTACAGCTTCTTAAAAATGAGGCAAACTCAAAGGAGGTTTCAGTGTTAAGTGTTAGAACAGCTGGGGAAACTTCTGGCTTTCCTTTTGGAATCTGCCATGAGGAATCCTTCAGTGTGTCTCAGTGTGGAATGAGTTTGTTCTTAACACCTTCAAGAGTAAATTTTTTTTTCCTTGAATGGCTGGCAGAGTTAATATCCCCAAAAAAATCATTTTGGTAGATTTGAAAACCCTCACAAAGTTTGTTCTGTCTCAGCTGAAAACCAGGGATGAGAAGATATAAATCTGGTAGTTAATCAGGACATTGGCACTTTGAATCTTGTCCTGGTCAGATTTCTGGTTCTAAAAAGTGTCTTTTAATCTCTTTCTAGATCTGGAAGGGGCACAGAAATCTCAAAGTCCCAACAGTTTTCAGTTCCAGCCTCCTCTGCCACCTGGATCTCCATCCATGTCCACTCCTCCTCCTGTGCCACGAGGAACACCCCCAGCTACACCCCCCCAGCCTTCCACACCCAGCCACTCTCCCCTCCCTAGGACTGCTTCAGCCAACTCTTCCAGTGACAGCCCTCAGCCCAAAATAGTGGACTCAGTCATGGATGAGGATACACTGACCTTGGAAGAGCTGGAGGAGCAGCAGAGGTTAATCTGGGCAGCTCTGGAGCAGGCAGAGAGCACAAACAGTGACTCTGATATTCCTGCTGACACACCTTTAACTGGCAATTCCCTCACATCATCACCAGCCAGGAATGAAGCAGATCTTGTTGCAGAAGTCAGGTCACCTGAGAAAGTGATCTCAGTGGAAACAGAGTTTTCTGACATCAGCGAGCAGATCCCAGAAAATGAATGTTCTCCAGCCAGTCCCAATCTAGAGGACAGTCTGCTGGACTTAAAGGAAACTCCTGAAAATGCAGTTTCTGAAGGCCTGCTGGATGACACTCTGCCTGCTCCCAATCCTGAGGTTAATGAGGAGGAAAACACAGGTGGTAATAAAGTGCCCACAAGCTCTGGATCATCTGTGAAAAAATCTGGATTTGTTCCTGACATGAGCAAGTTTGCTGCAGGCATCACACCATTCGAATTTGAAAATATGGCAGAATCAACCGGGGTTTATCTACGGATAAGAAGCCTGTTAAAAAATTCCCCAAGAAACCAACAAAAGAAAAAGACTTAAATCTTAACTGGTCTTTTGTTTTCTTATGTCCAAATCCCTTCTGTTTCCTCCCCAGTTTTACAAACTCAGATAACCTCCCTCATCTTATGGGAAAGAGAAAATCTTGACAAATCCAGGTCTGCCCTGTTCTTCCTTGGTGTTGAAGTCAGTGCAGGTTTCCATCTGGACCAGGATCACCAATGCAGCCAGAAAATGCAGAATTTTCCCAAATTTCCTGCTTCCACTAAGGAATAATAGGACTGAGGATTTGTTAAGAGCATTTTATTTGCCAATACTCGAGACTCTAAAATGCAGAGTTTGTGGTTTGGTGTTCATTATTTTGGCTAAGATTTATATTGTCCTTGAGTTTCAGGTGGATTAGTGATTTTTTAAATATCTGTCCTTTGTACAATAATCTACACTTTATACATTTTGCTAATTATCCTGTAGATAAGTTTAATATATTCGGAATGTTTTTAAAAAGGTCTGATGTTAAAGAGTTCCCACATCAAAGTCCTGGCAATTGGAGGAAAATAATTGGGGATTACAGTGCTATTTTCACCATTTCAAGTATTTTTATAAATTATTTATGTGGGTCTGTTTTAATTGCCACTGTATCTTTTGTAGCATCGTCCTTCATGTAAACTTGCTGTACATACATGTTCGTGGTTGTCTACAGAGGTTTAATAAATGAGCTTTTAGCTAAAGAGCTTTTAATTGGAGTCCTAAAGCAGCAAAATGCTGGTTTTTCAAAATCAGCTGCTGAAGAAAATTGGGAAAACAAGCTGAACAAAATGAGGATGAGTGTAGTGAAATATTTTAGGAAGGGCCACAGCTGTTGGCTTCAGGTTTTCTTAATCAAGAAACTGTTAAAATTCTCTTAGCTACTTGAACAGAACCTTGCATACCATTCAGTTTTCATAATCTGAAGAGCTCCCACTTGGGAATGCTTAGAAATGTTATAATCCTGCTGATGAATTGTTCTAACACTTTTTTCTCCTCCATGTCTCGGGAGGGAGCTGTGGCTGAGGTACACTGTTCATTGCCAAGAGAGGGAGCCCTAGACTGATGGAAAGTGTTCTTGGAGCTGGTAAAGCATTTGTCCTGCCAGAAACGCAGGAAAAGTCTCCCCAGGCAAGTGTAGAGCAGAGTAAACCAAAGCATTTTCAGGTATCTTAGAAGAAACTTGTGAAGGGGATTGTCTGTAAGATAATGTTACAGAGTGAACTTAATTCTTTCAAATTCTCAGTTTTGTAGTTAGTGCATATTGCCCAAAGATCTTTAAAATAAATTCTATTGGTACACCCTGCATTTGAATCTCTATGAGAACCCCAGGCTTTTTGCAGTTAAAGCCTTTATTTATTTCTGTTTCTTTTTTTCTCCCTAAACTTTACAGGAAGGCAAAGCCAAAACACCTTTATGTGTGAATTCTGAGAGGCTGAAAAATCTTTTTGCAGCATTTACCCAGTTGAGTTTATTTGGTTGCATTTGGAAAGCAAGGCAAGGTAAATGTTCATCACATGTTCTAAAATTAAGGATTATTTTCTTCCTGGCTTATAGGAGAAAGAGGATTTTTATAACAGAATTGGACAACAAACTAATGTGCTGTTTCCACCTTTTACACACATTTAAAGAAAGCTCTGTTGGGAAGCATGTGGAGGTCTGGCTCTTTTTCCTCTCCTTGCATGGAGTTGAAAGGCTGTAATGACAGTTTACAGGAGCTTTGTGTGCTGCATCATTGCCACGTGCATGATAAAGGGATGCAGGGCAGGAGGTGATGATTGCCACTGCACACCTTCTGGGTGTGTTGTGCTGCTCATGTTTGAAACATGAACTTCTCTCACCACACCTTCAAGATTTTTTTTTAATGGCTCTTGGGAAATGCTGCTGCTTGAGTAGGACATGCAGCCCAAACTAAAGCAGTGCTTCTGGTTTCTGTGAGCAAGGCAGAAGAATGCACAAGATAAAAATCATCTTTATGTGCTTAGAACCTTTTAATGCTCAATATGGTCCATTTTCAATCACCCTTCCACATAATTAATTGGTCACAACAGGTAAGCGAAACAGTTGTGACTAAAGTACTTTCATTTGTTATTCTTTGTCTTTCAAACTGCAATGTTGTAAATGTTCCTGTAATTTTTTAAAAATAATATTTTTGTGAAAAACAGGCAGGAACTGTTTAATTTCTAGGTTCAATATTAGTAATTTCATTTCAAATAAGGATAATGATACGAAATTCTCTGAGAGCACTCAGAGGTATCTTTTAAATTGTTCTTTTAAATCTCTTTGGAATTGTCCTTTCTTTGGAGGTGACAGCAGGGATAGTGCTGTGAGAAAACTGGAGAAATAAGTAAAACTCCCGTATTTACCTCTGCTGTAAGACACACAGTTAATTAGGGATGGGGAGTTATCTCTGCAGCTTCTCTCATGATGAGGAATTCATTCATCTGCATCTCTTAGCTATTTATCTATAATTCACTGTTCTATCAAGTGCTATACATATTGTTGCACTGAAGATGCTTGTCATTAGTGAAATTTTTAATCTGTCAGCTGTAACTACTCAAATGGGTTTTGTATATTGAAACTGCAATCAGATCACACTCTTAAGGCCCAAGGAAAAGCTGAATAGCAAAGTATTTTGGGTCCTTTTAAGTGCCATTCCCATGGTGATGGGTGTGGCATAATAACCTAGATTAGAGTTTACTAAAATGAATGAGTAATAAAATCTGTAATGAGGTGGGTATAGCATGAGCAGGCATCACTCACATTTTCCCACAGATCCTATTGGCATAGTCCTCGTATTTATTTACAGCTCTTGGAGCACCAAAAATAATTTAAAATGCTCATGCACGTCTAAAAAATCAAATATCTGGGTATCAGGTGGGAAGTTGTGTCTTAAAAAGATCCAATCTGACTAAATTTTTATAACCCAATTCACAGCGCACAAAAACATCAAGAAAAGAGAAATAACTGAGCTTCTAGAAAATATCTGAAAGATGTGGTAATGCTAAAAATAATTACTTCACTGCAAGCTCTGTGAGGCAGCATAGCTGGGGAGAAAAAAAAAAAATAAAAAGGAAAAATGAAGAGGAGGAAAAAGCTGCAATGTAATGCAAGTGTTCGGTTGCCATGGAAGCCCGTAGCACCTTCACTCCGTGCCATGGCTCAGCTGCCCCGCCAAGGCAATGCCACTGGAGATGGATGCTGCTCCTGAGAACGCAGTGCAGAGTCACTGCTCCATTCTGGGGGGTGGCAGGGCATGAATCACGGGGAGGAATTGGTCGTGATTCCTGGGGAAGCTTGAAAACAGGATGGATTTAATAACGTGGTAATTACCGGGTGACAATTGGGCACTTCCTAGGCTTTGGACAACTACAGCAGCAGAGATGTTACATAAGATTTTTTTTTCTTGCAACATGACTGAACGAATATTTCTTGAACTTTTCTTTAGAATTCAGCACTTGATAGGAGCAGAATCCTGCTTTGCTTCACTGTAGGTGAGAATTCAGCTTTTATTGGTATTTACATAAGTGCCAAAATGATTTGCATCTTTATTAATAGACTGGTTCCTCAGTTATCAGGGAAATGAAACATTCATCAGGAGGGAGATTAGTTAATTTAAGTATCTTGTTTAAACCAGAATGCAGAAAAGATTCTGATCAAATACTTTTCTCTGTTGTTTTCCCCATGTTAGGTAGGACAAATAATGTAAAATTGGAGAAAAGCTTGGAGAGCTTTCATTGCTGCTGGGTAGTCTGGCTGACCTGGGGAAGGCAACCAGTGAGTACATTAGCAGTGAAAAGACTTCTTGCAGCCTTTACAGAAAAGAAACTGCAGGAAATAGTAGTGCAAGTGCTGGGATTTTTGAAGCAGCACTTCAGAGATTTTTTTTTTTTAAAAGCAATTAGCTGCCTTTTCTGTAGCAGATGTGACCACCAGTTCTGTGTAGGAATTTCCAGATGTGCATATTGAAGGGATCATTCAGATGGAAAAAAAAATTCTTTACTCAAAATTCTCATACTTGGGTGAATACATCCCATTGAATAGAAAAATTGATTTCTTCAGTAAGGAAATCCTTACATTCACTTCTTAAAGGATATTTCAGCTCTTTAGAAAGCTTCAACAACCTTGGACCCATCACAAATGTGGAAAATGGCAGAAACAACTGCAGCTGGTGTTGCCACATTATTTGGAACAATTTTAATTTTAAAGTGAGCCTTGTGCTTGTGGCCAGGATGCCAGTAGTTATGTTGGCATCTTGAATTTCCCTGGAGCACCCAGCAATTCCTGTTCTCATGGAATTACGAAAATGCCTATTTATTACTTGTGCACTGATCTGATCATGCAAATCAGAAAACACAGCCACCAGGACTGGAATCAAAGATATTCTGGCTTTCAGTCATACCTAATCCTGTACAGGAATGTGGTTGATAGCAGCAGGATCTTTTATTACAATGATTCCTACAAATTGGCTGTGCGCTGCTGCTGCAGACTGCTACACAGAGCCTGTCAGCCATTTCCACCTGGGGGGAACTGAAGTTAGAGTTGCTCCAAAGCTACAGCTTTGTGCTATGAAGTTGATTCTGGCCAAAGAATGGATAACAAACTTTTTTTTTTCCTACAGGACTACGAGATCTTGAAGCTGAGTCTGTTCAGTGGGAAATTACTGGAAAAAACTGGCACATTTCCTTGGTCTGTGTGACATTCTCAATTCTTGCTTTAGTCCAGGACATTTTTACCATAACCTTGCAAGGGAGTGAAGCAAACTATTTACACATTTAAACCATATTTTATCTATTTATTCCCCCCGATACTGCTTGCACATGATGACAAGTTCTACATAACAGCACAAAGTTGCAACTTTTATTTTTTGTCTTTAAGCTGTCTTAGTTGCTGTACTCTGTCCTAGATGCATCAGTCTGATACTGCTTATACAATTTTAATGCTGTGCACCGAACTGCAAGCATTTGAGATGTACTCACGTGGTGGCAAATTAACTGAGAGACAAAACATCAAATTAATGATGGAGAATGATAGATACACTTAGAGAAAAACGCATTCTGTCTTAGCACCAGATCAGGACAGAGAGCTCAAATCTGCACCACCAGAAACACAAAGGTTCACCACTGCAGTTCTCAAGCCAGCAGATATTTTAGGCAAGTGTTCTGTAAAGTTAGTACAACTCTCAGTTTCTACCCTTATTGCAATTTTTGTATTTGGGATTATTTCCATTTAGTAGCTGCAGGGTAATTTTTCAAAAAAGCATTCCTTTGCTGGCTCTGCACTTCTAAATACAACCCAGTGTTTAAAACCTGAAGTCCTTATTCAGCAAAGCTTTTATCAAATTTTGCAAAGTGCGGTGGCTGTACATGGATTCAAATATGTTTGACCATAATGGTCACGGCAAGAGATTCTGTTCAACATTTAGGAAGTGAAATTCCAACAAACGTTGCTAAATGCTGATGTAGTTGAAGCCTATTCTTTGGGGAGTGCATCACACCATTTTGTGTTTTACCATGCTGGATTAATGCCAAAGAACGAAGCCAAAATGAAACACAAATTGCAATCAGTCCCCAGCAATGGAACTGCTTTCTCATCACGCTTTTGTTCGAATGGCATCATGCAGAAACCAAACAAGCTATGAGGCTGCAAACTGAGGTTTGCTTTGAGGATTTCAGCAGTGATGGGCCAGCTCAGCCTGGGCTCTCTGCCTGTTTGTAAGAGGGGAAGAAGTGGAGCAGAGGTGTTTGATTCAGCCTTGAAAATCGGTATTAAATTTTTGATGATGGCGTTGGAGCTGCCGCTGCAGCTGTTTAAACTTTAGCAATGGGATAACGCCAGCTTCCACTGTGTTGCTTCACAAGCACAATGAAAATAAAAATATTCAATACTTTAAGACGATACATTTCTGCATGATAAATTTCCGGGCATCAGGACAAAAGGAAAATGGAGCGAACCAGCAGACAGTGAAGTTATTCACCCACTAGAGCGATGTGCTTCACACCTCCCCGTGTGTGCCCACCCTCTCCCCCTCCCACCCAGCCGGGCTGTGCCGCAGCGGCGGCTCCGGGACCAGCGAGCTCACCCCGAGCCGGGGCTGGAGGGACGAACAAAGCGGGGGGCGGACAAAGAGAGAGGAGGGGGCGCGGGGAGCTCGAGGGCACCGCCGGTGCCGCTGGTGCTGCTGCTGGTGCAGTCCCCGCCCCGGCGGGCGCAGACGTTGTGTCCGCCCCGCTCCGCCTCCTGCGAGCCGGGGCGGCGCCGCTGCAGAGGGGGAGCGGGAGCAGGAACAGGAGCGGGAGCGGCGGCCGGAGGAGGCGGCGGGAGGTGCGCTGGCGCCGGGGCCGGTGAGACGACGGAGCCGGGGGGGAACCGCCCCGGGGAGCGCGCGGGGCGACGGCAGCGCCTGAGGGCGACGGGAGCCGCGGCCGCCGCCTCCCGCCTCGGGGCCTCCGCGCTTCCCGTCCGGGCGCCGCGCTGGGCGGGTCTGAGGGCGCGGGGGTCGGCGCCGAGGAGCCGTGAGGGGAGCGGCGGGGCCGTGCGGGCCGGCGGCGGGCAGGGCCCCGGCGCTGAGGGCTGTTAGCGGCCGCCACACGTGCTGGCCGCGCCGCCCCGCAGCGGCCGCTCCGGCGGGGGCCCGGCCGAGCCCCGGCGGGACGGGGCGCTGCGGACGTGGGGCTGGAGCGGAGCAGCAGGAGCCGGGCGGCCTCGTCTCCCTCAGCCCGTGGATGCTTGTCCGGAGCGGGGACGCGGAGGTTGGATCGCAGCCTCTGCTCGGGTTTCGCTGTGGGAAGCTGCGGCGCTGTGCTGGGTTAGCGGTGGCTTGAGCGGTCGGTTCTGAAGGGAGAGGTCTGGGTATTTCTTATTTTCCTTGCTAAATGCTCACCTGTAGTTCTCAGCATCCTGCACTTACATACGGATATTTTGCTAATAATCTACCTCGGCATTTTTAATTTTTTTTTTTTTTTTTTTTTTTTAATGGGCGGGCCCCATCCTTGCGTTGTTATAAAAGCTGCTGGTTTCCAGGTGAGCTGCTCCGGCATCCCCTCAGGTGGCTCGGGAGAGTTTGCTGCCATGTTCTAGGCAGGCTCAGAGCTGCGGGATTCCCAGGCACAGGCGCTGCTCCGGGCCCCTCCTGCTCCGCTATAGAGCTGAACCTCGGGCGATGCAGTGCTCCCTTTCCTGTGCCATAGCTGTCATGGGGCACAAGGTAATTGCTGCTGTTACTCACAGGGTAATGTGGCTCCTGCTGCATAAAAAAACCAGGAGTTACTTTTCCCTTTCATCTCGGTTCTGATTCCACACTTTAAATAATTTTTTAAAATATAAACAAACAAAAAGCAACACCAAAGAAATTTTCTAGAATAGAGCATGGGCAGGAAAATTTACTCTGTGATTGTATATGTTGATAATTAAAAAGATGACTGTGAAATGAATACTTGTTCCTCCCCACCCCTTCATTTATCCACTGTGCTGAATGGGCAGGGTTTTATAGAAGTTCACAGGTTGCTTTGAGATCTTTGAGCAGAAGGATTTTGAAACATGTGGTACTTGTGTTGACACGTAGGAAGAAGAAAGAAAAAGAGGTACAAAAGAGGAAATGCCTTGATGCCGGCTGCTTTGCAAAGTATTTTATTGAAAGAACAGAAACATGCATTCTGAATGCAATGTAAATTTGAAACTAGCAACGGCACAGAGTGGTTTTCCTGAAGTGTGTCCGTGTGCACCTGCTGCAAGAGTAGGAAGATTGCAAAGTAGATACTGGGAAGGAAAAGTAAACACCTCCCCTCCGCCCACAGCAGCATTTCTTATTCTGAGGAAAGTTTAGCTGTTCATCTTTTATATGCTGAGGGTTGTTAGTTCTTGCTGTAAAATGACAGGATTTCAGGGTTCTCTTCTTGCCCAGTCCTTCTGTGTGTGCTGGGAAGTTTTCTGTCTGTGCTACAGTGCACTAAAGCTTTCTGTGTCCTCAAGGGAGAGGCATGAGTTGTCTGAAGCAGAAAAGCTTGGAATTGTGACCTTAAATGTCCATATCTTTAGGGATCAAAAGGGAGATTTTATTTGGCAAAAAAAAAATAGTTCTACACAATTTGTATGGTTTCCCTTAAAGAGAAGATCTCAGCTTTCTAGGCAGCGCAGAGCAGCTGCTGTGTTGTGTGCTCATTGCAGATGTATTCTGTAGGGAATAGCAGCCTCTTTCCTCGTGTGATTCCGCTGTAGGAAGGAGCAGTGCTCTGCCTGCTGATTGCTACAACTTCCTAGAGCTGCTGTAGATTTCCTGTCTGACTTTCAGGTTGTATCTGTTTGCCATCTTCTGCCTGTGGATACCCAAGACAGCCTTTATTTACTCAGCTTGGGCAGATTGCATAATTCCTTCAGCATTCCTCCCTTTATCCTTTTAGCCCCGTTAAAGTTTTTCTTGGGAGAGACTGAGAATGTATCAAAATAGATCCTCCTTAAAAAGAAATAGAGAGCTCTGCCTTGCCAATATGATTTTTCAGAGCTGCTTTTCTTTCTCTTTCTAAAACACTTGGGTCAAATGTCAGCTCCGTATGTTGAATGCGGGTTTTCTAATGTTTGAACATGACAACCATGAATGAATGCAGCTCTTGTTTAATCCTTTGGCATTCCTTAGGGACTACTGGCTCTGCTGGCACGTATAAAGAGTAACTCACTGGAATCCTTATTGGAGCAGCATGTTTGGAAATGCCTCAGATGGATGGTGTTTTGTTATTTCATGAAAGGCAATTATATACTGCATTAGCTGTAATCTCTGCTGCCCTCAGCCCCATGCCAGTTTCTGCTGGAGCAACCATTTCTTTGGTGTTGAGCAGCAGAACTCTGTCAGCAGAGTTCAATCCCTGGTGATTTAAACACCTCCTGCTTGTGCAGGTTTCTGTCCTCCACATCCATTTGTTTGTGCAGAGTGAAGCTGCACTCTGTGACTGACCCTTAGAAATACCTCAGAAATACAAATCTGGTACTGGCTCCTGGCTCCCAAAAGGCTGTGAAGGGTTCAGGAGATGTATCTAAGGACAGGCTTTAAAAGTTTGTGTTTTAACACCCACCTAAGTTTTCCTTCTTGAAACATCTCGTTAATTATTTGTAAAAATTCGTAAGAATAGTGCCATATGTTCTTTTAATTTATAAGACACATCTTTACTGTTTCCAGAAGAACCACCATTAAAAGCTATTCATTTCCCCTGATCTTTATAATCTGTCTGTATTTTTATCTTATTATGAGGGGAAATTGCAAGGCAGGGAGAGAAACTCAATATTGTATAGAATCAGCTTATTTGACACTCTCAATCTGCTGCTTGGCAGCAGCATCCACTCAATCACAGCAATATTTATCTAATTCTGAATTTGTACTTGTCCTGAGCTCTCTGCCAGCCGCGCAGCACTCATGGTGCTAAATTCAAAGGCTGAGAACACAGAGAGCTAAAAAGAGACGGCTGACTTGATGTTTTCACCCAGTGTGGAACAGTTACAGTTTCACCCAAGTCTATCACAATGAAATCCTTACTATAAAAAGCAGCATCTCTGTTTTAGCTGCTTTGGTTGTAATTGTATTAGGGAGAAGCCTTTGTGCCTGTGCTTTGGGGTTTGAGGCTGGCAGGAGATATTTTCTTTCTCAAAATTTAAATAGTAGGTCCCAAATAAATTAAACTCAAGACTCTGTTACTCCAAAATCATCATTTTATCCTGACTGATTGCACTTACTGGGATGGCTGAAGCGCATTATCATCAACAGAAGTCAGTGTGGACCATCAAACAAATTGTTCTTCTTCTTGTTGAAATGGAGGTCTTTGAGGAAAGACAACAATTTCCTGGGAAAAATGTAGGAAAATTAGTAAGTGATGATAATGGGCTTACCAGAAGAGGTGGCAATTATTTACTTAGTTGGAAACTTTCTCTGTTCCTCAATCCTTGACTCCTGTAGGGAATTATGTGCTGAGGAGGGAGGATCATGTGCTTTCTGATCTTTTAATAGACCAGAGCAGCAATGTTCTTATAATCTCTGTGCACAGTGGCAACTTGGAGTGTTAGTTTGCATCATATTAACAATTATCAGCTCTTCCTGATTAATTAAAGATAGGCAGAATCTTTTTAAAAGGTCTGATCGGGCTGTGTTTGAAACAGGAATAGATAGAGAAAAATTACTCACAAATTGCTGGCCTAAAATAGTTCTTTAGACATCCTCTCATCTGTGCTTCATATTCAACAGTCTCAGTGTTTCTTTACTGAGGATCCTGAGGCATTTCGGAATCTGAATGAGCATAGCAAGTTCTAGAATGATAAAATGGGGTGACTTCAAATGTCCTTGATGCAGAATTAAAATCCATAAGCAGAGCTGAAGCTTTGGTGAATTACCTTCCTCATAGCAGTGCTGTAATATCTGACTGATGGTTTCAGGTCCTAAGCCTCTTACTATCTTTGATCTGATTCATCTTCTTCTTAGTACAGTTTCTGACTTAGAGGAATTCACCCCACCTTTTCCCTTTCCCTGGTGTGTGCTGGGAGGATTCTGTTTATACAGTTTGCAGCAAATATCCTGCACTTCCCAAGACAGAAAAACATCCTTGTATCTTATTTAGCAATTGGCTAATACCAATTTTCAGTGGATTTGGGTCTCATAGTGGTTGCCTTCTTAACTATGTTAAGTTCAAATTTTATATTATCTCCAAACAAACTGATAACCTGTTGCTCTCAAATGTATTGATGGCAAATTGCTTCAGAAGTTAGTTGTTCTGAAAGGAGAAACTGAAAACTCTTTACATACAATTCTCCTTCATCATGGTTCACCTGCTTCTGTCAAACTTGTAGGAATAGGATTTATGGAGTTTTTTTTATTTTATTTAGTTGAAATTACTCAGCAGGTCAAAATCAAAGGAGAAATACAGATTTGTGTGCAGGCCTTGCTGATGTTGAAAGATGATCTAAAAGTCTTTGGTTCTGAATACCCTGGGCTGTGTGAACTCACGTGGAGAACAGTTCCAGTCATTCTGTGCTACAGAAATACAACTTCTGCTCTTGATTCCAGCCAGGAAATAAATCTGAAGTTGCTGGTTGAGCTGTAGCTTCCCATGTCCTTAACCAGGGACAGTGTTGTGGGGCTTTGGGATTCCCAAATATTCTTCCTCAGCCTCTGTCACTGTATGAGACAGGGAGCATCTCTGAGATCTCAAGGAAGCAGATTTGCTTTTTGGAGTGAAAAAGCCAGGAGCTATTTCTGGGGATGTCCTTAGCCCTGGGTGCAGCGGCTCCATGGTGGGATGAGTGATGACAAGGCAGAGTGTTTGTGTTACAGCCCTGGGACTGCTCCAGACATCCCTGCCTGCTCCTGTCTCACCAAACACACTCTGAGGAGTGTCTGTCTAAACCAGTGCCCTGAAAACAGAACTGGAAGGTTTTGCAGGCCCCCTGCCTCTAATAGCACAGCTCTGTTTCAGTTTCTGTTGCTTTTTGCCACTCTTGGTTTCAGGTTGAGTTCTTCACATCAGGGCCACTGTCAGAGGAGCTGTGTCATCCCAATGGGCAAACTTCCCAAATTCCTGCAGGCTTTGGGCTCGTGTTAGGATGGCAGCAGAAGCAAACTGTGTTTGGGTTAGGCTAAAGCCCTGCTAAAACATGCAGCAGTAATTTCCTGAGTTCCCCTGGTAGCTGCAGCGAGGGCACTGCAGAAGAGCAAGAATTGCTTTTGTTCTGTTCATTTAATAGTCATGCCTGGTTAAATTAAGTAGAGCTGCACTTGCAAGAGTCTATCCCTAGTAAAATTCATATTTATGTTAAAAACCATGCCTTTGTGAAGGGTTTACTCTGGAATTCCTGCCATGGTTGTGTTGGCTTGGGCTGGACAGCAGAATGTCAGAAGGATCCTGTGTAAGATATGAGACCTTCTTGTTTGTTTTCTTACAAAATTTTTATTTCCTGTTCCAGTACCTGCAAGCAACAGATCTGAAAGGTCTGGATTTCTTTTGTTATTTTCTACCTGGTCAGCTGAGTTATAAATTTAAGGTTTTTTCTCTACCTTTAAAGGTGAGGTACAAAACATTGGTTTGAAGAGCAGGTACCAGCCCTCATGTTCTGATTTTGGCACTAAGCAGAGCATAGTAACCCAAATAAATGTTTTCATGCTCTTGGCATAACAAACATTGAATTAAACAATGTCTTTTCTTCTAGTAGTGATGTATCTGAAGGCTACATTCAGATCATAACTTAACTAATTGACATAAAAATCAATGGTTTCTGGAAGACAGAATGAAACTGAAGCCATGTTTTTTAAATGCTGCCTTTCTCTAATTGTTGTGTGTTGAATGAGTAATCAAATATTGACTTCCAAATGCCAACTTGTTTTCTATTGAAATCTTAAATTCTTAATTCTGTTCATTTTCTGTTTTATATATAATAAATTCTTTCCTAAATTACATTGGTTTCCATGTGACTGATACCTGAAGATGCCTCTAATTCCACAGTGTAATCTCTGAGCAGTGCAGTTAAATCCTGGAGGAGGACTCAGATGCTCAGTTTGCTTTAACAGTGATCTCTGCAGAGGCTTTTACCTCAGCCCCAGCATCATTTGCTGTTTGTGCCTCTCTTTGTGAACAAATGCCCACGGTGCTTTCTGGTGTGTTTCAGTCTGAACTTGCTGCCCATTCAATAAATGCATCAGAGCTGACAAAACACATGGAATTTGCACTAAGTCAGGAGTGTGAGGGTCACAGAGGACTTCATTTGCCTTTTCACTGTCTGGCTTCAGTGGATCAATGCAGAGAGTCCTGGATGTGAGTTTATTGCTCCAAAATAATTGTGCTTAAGTAGTGAGTGACCAGGAAAACCAAGAGTGCTGCATCACTCCAAAGAAGCTCTGTGAAGTGAGTGCATGAGGGCTTCCAAATCCATCTTTCTGGTTTAGCAACTTGTAATTGTACAGGGCTGGCTTTGAAGCTGAGTGAGACATTCACAATGGGCATTTAATTGTAAATATTTAATTGTAAATCTAATCCATTGCTTATTCAGAAATTTCTCCAATAGAATGCAGCAGAGGGGAGTCAGGATTAGGAAGATTTTTGTTCCAGGATTCATCTTCTCCTGTGCCCCATTCATCCAGAATTGTTCCTGTAAGGATTCTGGTGTGCACGTCCCAGTCTGCTGAGTTTGTGCACCTGCTGTGCATGAAATGCTCCCCTCAGAATCTTCCAGAATCTTCTAATCTGGCTTATTCTTGCACACAAAGAAATATTCTCCAAGAGGTAATAAGCAGCAAAGAGCAGTGCAGAGAAGAGACATTGATTTTGTTCAAAGCCAAAATGGGGTTGTATTTTTAAATTGAGTGTGAATTTCAAAAGCTTATAAATTCAACTAAAAGCATTAAGTGCTTTGGTAAATACATATATATATATATTCACTTTTTGCAGGAGTGTAACAACAGCCCAGGAGAGTGCACAAATGGATCTTTTGGAGCTGTAGGGATTAGATCTGAATCACAGAGAACGTGTTTATGTGCTTTAGTTTTAAGACTGCAATAATTTTAGGAGTTGTGTTCATAACAGTGTAGGGTCAGAGCTCTTGGAATAACTCATGGGCTAGAGGGAAAATCTTTCCAGGTTCAGAATTCCAAGTTACTTTCTCTAAACTCCAGATATTTGAGGAATGATTCATTAGTTCCTTCAGGCTTGGCAGCAGGAGTTAGACAAGTATGAAACAGGTATTTAAGAAATGCTGTTCAGGCAGAGATTTCAAGCAGTGCTTCTTGTGCTGAGTTTGTTTTTCTCTCAGGAAGGTGAAGTTACTGCATTATGGTGGTCTGGAGAATATTTTCCATTTAGCTTTTCTACAAAAGGATTTTCTGATTTATTTGATAATTTTACCTTTTCTTCATGGCATGGGAATTTGTTTTCTGGGTGCTTATTACTGACTGCCACAGGGGTTGCATGTGATGGTCCCTGTGAGTTTTTTCAGCAGCTTTCTGTTCTACAGACTCCTTTTAGAATATTTACTCTCTAGCTTTCAGTGTGACTGTTCATATGTGTTTTGCAGAGCACCTCTGTGCTCAGCACAATTAACAAATCAAGTGGTTGCTTTTGGAGCTTGGAAATGCATTGGCATTGCAAGGCATTTTCCAGCAGTATTTTCCTATTAATGGTGTTAACTAAGTTAAATATTAACCTTTTTAATTCAAAGTGTTTTGAAGAACTAGGAAATTAATTATTAATTATTTTAGAGGTTTTTTCCAACCTAAAGTGTTCTGTGGTTCCACTGGTACTCCTAAATTCTCGTCATGACTACAGAGTTAAGTAGAGTGAGCTGGGGCTTTTCTCCCTGTGTTATTTTATTTAGTTCTTTTTGGAACACTAGTTGTTGAAAATAGTCTTGAAAAGAACGTTGGACAGCTGCTTTCTTTTTATTATAGGAATTCTTTTTTTTGACAGTTGGAAACTATTGTGCTTTTGTAATTTTGTAATTATGTGGCTACATTTTGTTTATTTTTAATATCAGCCTGCCAATAAAATTCGTATCTATTATCACATAGCACATTAGTAGAATTTATTTACTTAAAACAGTGGTTCCCAACTTGTTGCTTGATCCATGCAATGCTTAGAGGCCTTCAAATATAAATAAGAATAATGGTGGTCATTAATCAGTTAAAATTCATTTTGTGTGAAGTTGTTATTTCCAATAATGGCACAAGTGCAAAGCCTGTATTTATAATCTCTTTTAATGCTCAGTTTTGTTACTGGTAGAACATTCAGTGAATTTATTATCAGAACCTTTCTGGACCTTTCCTTAGGTTCCTGACAGGATATTTTGGGACAGTCACATTGGTTATAAGGATCCTTTCTCAGGAGAGCTGGGGCAGATTCAAGGCAGGAGAGAACAAATTGAGACAGACAGTGAGCTGCTCGTCTTTGATGGGAGCTGAAATGAGATCATTGACATCTGGAGCCTGTTAGGATGTGTTGGGGTGTGTAATGCTTAAAATCAGCTGATGCAAATTTCTGTGTTTAATGAGCTCCATTAGGCAATGCTGCTCCAAAGGCCCCGTCCCTAAGACCAAAAGTTGCATTTTAACTCTTTCAGTGAGGCAGTCATTTATCCAAAAGTGTTGCCTATAATCCTGGCTTTTATTTTGTCTGAATTAAGCCACAATTTCAGTAACTCTGAAAGCAGGACATGCAGGATTGTGTTACTTCTGGCCTAGTTGAGAAAAGCAAATGACACAGCAAATACATAACCCATGACTGTGGAGAGCAAGATTAAACTATGAATGAGTACCCTGAGCCAAGACATGCAGTGTAGAACATTCTAGCTTTCTGTTGAGCAGAGGCTTGTTAACCATCTATTAATAAATAATTAACTGGAACTGGCAAAGTCTGATTTGGGTGCTCATGTAGTGTGTGCTTTCTCTCGCTATACCTTGCACAATGCAGGTGTGGTGGTGCTGGGATGATCTCTGGGGACCAAAAAAAGAGGTGAGGGATGGAAGAGAATGGCAGAGTGCTGGGGAGCAGTTCCAGCTTCCAGGCTTCAGGAGAAAACTCTGAAGAGGACTCTCCTTGGCCTAAATTTCCAACAGTTTGGTCTTTGAGCTAAAAAGAACTGATCATGATGTTTCTCCTGTTTCTGTATTCATACCAAACCCTTCTTTATCTTGAACAAATTTTGTTTCATGCATTCTGATGGGTTGAGGAAAGTAAAGGAGGTGAGCATGGAGGTTTTTGGAGTTGGAGAGGAGGGAATGGGGCCTGCAGCCTGAGGAAGGGAGCACGTTGGCGACAGAAAAGAAAAGGCTTTTCAGGCCCTTGGTGTGTAAGGACAAAGTGCAGTTTTAGAAGATTTCTAAAAGGAAGGATAAGGAAATATGATGCAGAGTCATAACTCTGCAGGCAGGTGGGTGACAAACTTCTGGCATCACTAGAAAAAAAAAGGTTCAGAAATCTTCCCAGCTCTTCATTATTTTCAGGGAGCAGAACTTAAATTGTAGGCAAACACGATTACAACCAAGGTGGTTATTCATGCTTTTTAAAGTCTAATATATTTTCTAAAGGCATAGAAAATGCCTTGAATTTGGCATGGCAGGTCTTGAAATAGAACGAGGAGTATTTCACTTTGGTGTTTATGTCCACAAAGCAGTGAATTGATTTTTAGGAACGCCGATTAATAATTCATAACACAGGAGGGATAAATCTGAGACTGGCACATTGGTTTTATTCTCCTTAGCTCCCCTTGCTGCAGCAGAGCTGTCTCTCCTGGCAGGTTTGTTTTACCTTTAGCTGAGTGCTGAGCTGCCCAGCTTTCTGTGGTGCCAGAGTGCTGAGTGAAGGGCAGGACGGGGCCCTGCTTTGTAGTTCTTGTCTGACGTGTTCTGAGCAAACACTTGAGCAAACTCGCTGCGTGCCCGTTTCCTTTTCCCCTTCAGCTTTTGGTTTAGGTGTGTGCTGCTGCTGTTGGAGTGGTGTAGCTGTTCTGGCAGTGCCTCATGTAAAAGTCAGCACAAAGCCAAGCTGTGTTCACACAGAATAGTTTATTCCTTTGAAGAGGGGGAGAGCAGTCGCCTTCAAGTTTGGCTTTGAATTCACATTCGAGGTAAAAAAATGCGGATTTTTCATTAGAGATGAAAAAGCTTTGCTGAAGCTTTTTTGGAATCAGAAAGAAGATGCCTCCTGTGGCAAAACACAGTTCCCTGCAAAGCTTTGAGCTGGCTTCCTAGTCCTATCCTAGCAACGTTGGGATGAGTCCCTCCTCTGAGCTGGGGCACTGCTGGGGACTGCGAGCCAGCGGATCTTGTGATCAGCGAGAGCTGAGGTGGCTCTTGCTTTTCACTTGTCATCATGTAACTCTAAAACAATTTAAACTTCGTTCCAATCTTTTAGAAACTTCTTTTATCTTGAAATTCCTGGCCGTCTTGAATTTCTCTTGCTGTTATTTCTCTGGTCTTAAGTTGGTTTTGCTGGGCTGTTGCAACACTGGGAAAATGTGACTGAAAACAGTTGTGTGTGCACAGCAGTTAAATCTATGTGTAATGTTAGCTATGCTGTTAAGAGATTTGTTTTTCTTTCTTAAAATAGCCTTCTAGTTAAAATCCCAAATACAGCAGCATTCAGCAAAGTGAGTTGTTGTGATGATCTAGATTTAAATAGGAAGTTCAAAAGTTGGGGAGTTGGAAATGCTGCTGGTTACTACTGAAAGCATTTTTTCTAATGCATTTTATACACAGATTGTGTAAATACATAAATCCCTTCTGCAGGAGTTAACACTGACCTTTGCTCATGTCTGATCTTTTCATATACAGGTTTATTCCAGAGTTGAAGAAGTTTGAACAATATATTTTCTCCATGTTTGGAAAAAGATAGTTGCTACAGAGGAGGAGGATAACCACTGGTATTGCAGAAAGATGAGTATGATAAAACCAAGTGGACTTAAAGCTCCTTCAAAGACCATCAAGCACGGGAGTTCATTGCTGAAAACACCTGCACCTGTTGCTCTTGGTAAGGAATAATTAAATATCTTAATTATCCCCTTATTCATCTTCTGATACAAAAAGTACCTTGAATGCTGTAGTGTACACTATTTTTACTCTTTACACTAATGTATTTTTATTGTATTTCTGATTTTTAAAAAAGCACATGTAGAACTTAGGAAAACATCTAAAGGTTACTAATTAGACATCAAGCCATTTTCCTCAGAGAAACCTTGTCATGATAAAAACTTGGGGAATTTTTGAAGTCAGACCTGTGATTTTTATGAGAGTTTTACCAAAACCTTCATTAAATGCATTCAGTGTCTCTGTCCTTAGATTTTGAATAATTTTTTCCAGAGATTACAGCGTTTGCACAGGAAAATTAGGAGTTGTGATCTCCTAATTAGGGACATTATCACACTGAAACGAAGTAATGATGCTCTTTGGAATAGTAGTGTATTTGATTCCCATTGTTTCTCATTGTGCTTCGATTCCAGCTCCAGCAGAAAAAGCAGCTCCCAGTGAGAAAACCTCCAGCACAACCCTTGCAGATGCACACGAGGAGTTTGTGGATGATTTCAGAGTCGGGGAGCGCGTTTGGGTGAATGGAAACAAACCCGGCTTCATCCAGTTCCTGGGGGAAACTCAGTTTGCCCCGGGGCAGTGGGCAGGGATTGTCCTGGATGAGCCCATCGGGAAGAACGATGGCTCCGTGGCTGGAGTTCGCTATTTCCAGTGTGAACCCCTCAGGGGAATATTCACCAGGCCATCCAAACTGAGCAGGAAAGTGGTGACAGAGGACGAGGCCAACGGTACCCAGACAGCTCACGCTTCCAGAGCCACGTCCCCAACCTCCACATCAGCCACCAGTGTAGTGTCCTGCAGTGCTGCCCTTCCCCCTTCAGGAATCCCACAGAAAAGCCCCCTTGCTGCTAAGGAACATGCAACTCCTTCTCAGATCAGCAATCTTTCCAAAACTGCCAGTGAATCGATATCAAACCTCTCAGAAGCTGGATCACTAAAGAAAGGAGAAAGGGAGCTCAAGATTGGAGATCGAGTGCTGGTAAGATTCTCCTGTCTGCTTTTGGTTGATTAATTGCAATTTCTGCTAATATTCAAAACTTTTCTTCCCTTTCCTTGGTCAAGATAATGTAAATTTATGCTCCAGCTTTCTTTCTCTAGTGTCTTCTGTAAACAAGCTCTTTGCATGATGTGGGAATATCTTGGCAGAACCGAGATAAAATGGTTATTTTGGCAGGTTTTAATCTATTATGTTTTGCCACTGTTTAAAACACAACATTGTGTTTAACAACATATTTGTAGCTTATCTCTGCCTCTTCAAGAGCTCTGGTTGTGCTAAATAAAAACCAAGGGTGTGAGATTTCCTTGCAGCTCCTCTGCCCTGTGCAGGGCTGAGTCTTTAGAAAGCAAATATTCAATAATTGATTGTTGCTGAGTGGGGATAGGCAGGAGCAGGAGCAGTCACATAATGCCACTGATCAGGCAGGAATTATGTGTGCTCTTGGGGATGTGCCACATTACTTGGCAGCCCTTCCTGAAGTCAGGCCCCTAAATGCTTCTGCCAGTGTATCATGTCACCTTTTTAAAAGGGAGCTGCTCTGTTTGTTTTAACATTTTAAAAAACAATTATCAGAAAACTGGTAGTGGGTTGTATATGCAATATTCTTAGTTTAAAGGCTATTAATGTAACCTTTGTATATAACTGGAATGATCCTGGTATGCTCAGATCTATGATCACTGTAGCAGACACCTGATTTTTAGATTTGATTTACTCAAGTGGATCATTAAGCTGAAGATTTGTCTTACTCTTATTTTGATACAATTTTTTCTTATTTATTATATAATTTTAGAATTTCCATTAGGCAGGTGTGAGTATTCTGGCATAGAAACATTTCTGTGGTTACTGTAAGGACATTATATAGAATAAAAAATCCCCTGGATTTTATTGTCCTGTATTGCCCCACCAGATAATAATTCTGCAGTGAAGGTGGATGGATATTTTAATGAAGTTTATTGTATTTTTGAAGGAAGAATTTGCCTCCTCTTTCTGTTTTAGAAGAGCTTAAAACACAGGACCAAGTTGTAGAAGGAAGCAAAGGTGAAGTGAGGGCAGGGGGTGGCTGACAGCTGGATTTGGGCTGAGATGTGTTTTCTTGGAGTGCCAATGGAAACAAAGATTTGTGGTTTATCCCTGGCTATTTCTGTCAGAGACTGAGCCCTGTTGTCATCCAGACACCATGAGGGCTTTAACCTCTTGTTTGCCTTTTCCTCCAGGACCTTTGTGAGCCCTTCTGGGATCTCTTTTGGGTGGGAGAATTCTCTGGTGCTGTGAAGGCATCGCTCTGCCTTCCCTGTGTCTAATTAGTGCAAATTGCAGAAGCAGCATATCCGAAGTGCCACAGTTTGAGAATAATAATAAGGTCCCAAATTGTTAAGTAGGACAAGTTAAACTTAATATTTCATGCTCTCTACTACCTCTGTTTGCCTTAAGTCTTCCTCATGAATCATCAAATTGTAGTTTGAGGTTTTGGGGTAATTCCTAGCACAGTATGTGGGTGATGCATAATTATAATTTCTATACCAGTAGAAGACACTCAGGAATGTGAATGTTGAAGGGGCAGGATCATTGTTTACTCTTTTTTAATCCTTTTCAATCCCATGCTAATTATTTGCAGTAGATCCCAGACTGTTGTCATGTCATAATAATAATTCAGATGTAAATATCCTGAGTGGCCAGGTTAGTTCAGATAATCCTAAGCCTGGCTGAATAATTGATTCATCTGTTAATATATTTTTCCCTGACACTGAACTGGAGAGTTGAGGAGTCACAGAGTAATTCTGGGAGCTGTCCAACCAACACCAATTGTTGGAAAAGGCCTGCCTGTCACTTGTGTCACTCTCAGCCATTCCTGCTCCATCAGAAGGACAAATCCACCTGGCCTGCTTCACATCTCTTGGCTTTTGTTTATGCTCACTGCAGTCCCTTTTCAGTAATGAGTTACACAAGAGGATGAAAGGCTGGCTGGAAGTTGCCAGTCCCACCTCAGCACAGAATTTCCCCTCTGAGTGACAATGTGGTGACACAGCCACGTGATGAGTTCCAGTCTGACCACACCATTGCAGGGCTGCAACATCCATCAGTCCTTGCAGCTCAGACCAACTGCTGTGAGTATTTTGTGAAGGTTTTTTTGTAGGGAAAACAACTGCTGGGAATTAGTTTGAGAACAGGGAGCCTCCAGCAGCAAAGAGCTGCAGTTCAAAACAATGAATTCATGATAGACAAAAGCTCATTTGGGAGCCCTGTTAAAACAGCTAATTGGAAAATGATGTCCTGAAGGGCAGATTCATGCATGGGTAAGGCACAGCTCACCAGCCAAGATCACATTCCAGAATGGACATCAGATGGCCTCAACTTCATTGATCTTGGTGTGTGATCTCAGGGTGTGGAGTGTTACACTGAAGTATTTCAATCTGTTCAGTTTTTTCTCTAACTTGGATTCTAAAATGCCCTGCATGGGAGTTAACTTGAGTGGATCAGTTAAATTACAACTGGCTGGTTTTGGATGATTTCAACAGAAAAGGCAAAAATCTTACAGCTCTTTTGTGTGCCCAGTCTGGATTAGCAAGGAACAAGAGGCCATTCAGCCAGTGTTTACTAACTCACATCTCAGCTTTCTGTGTTACACAGATGCAAATTGGGCACAAGTTTGAACCTGAAATGTTGGGTTCAATTTCAGGCTTTCCCAGCAGCTCAGCTTGGTTGGAACATTCTCCAGTTGCTGCAGAGATGTGAATACTGCTCCTCTCCAGGAAAAGGAGCTGTCACTCCTCAGTTTGCTTCTGCAGACTGCTGAGGTGTTTTGATTAAAGGCTGTGAGGAGCAAAGGAGTCTTGAGGAGGTGATTAAAGCTCCGGTGTATGGCACTGTTTTGTGTGGAGAGAAAAGATGCCTTAGGCTTTTCTTATTATTCCTTTCATCTCTGGTGGTTTCACCAGCCTTTTGTGCACTTTGTTAGAATTACCAAATGCTACAGGGTCTATGTTAGAGCCCTCCCAAACTTCTGCAGGAGAATTTATATCTTCAAAATATAAAGGGTTAGTAATGAAGCTTCCAGTGAATGTGTACCTGATTTATTTGATAATGAAGACAGATGTCCTATATGATCTTTCCTTCATTCAGATAACATTAGGAAGAACAGTGGTTACACACACATTTGGGACACTTACTCAGAGTTAAAAAAATTCCAGAGAAGTACAAGAAAAAAAATTCTAGAGGGAAAAAAAAAAACAGACAAATGCCAGAGAAAATAAATTCCAGTGCAAAAACCAAGTAGAGCTGTGAGGTGATCAACCAGCTTGCTCAGAGCATCTCATGTGAGGTTGTGCTGAACAGTGCTGTAGATACAGAGATAAAAAGAGGCAGAACAAGCAGGGGGCAAAAAAAAATCGTTTCCCAAAAGACCTTGGATATTAAAAAGACATTGCCATCAAAGCAAACAGTGCTTCAAGGTATTGGATATGTCAGCTGTGGGTGCCTGCAGAAAAATACAACAATCAGCTATAACCTTTCCTGCTTTTTCCCCTCAATTTGAAGAAGACATTTCCAGGCCATTAAATTGAGTTGTAAACATCAGAAAAATAACTCATGGGAGACATCAATGCCCTTAAGGGAAATAGAATAATTGTGGGAAAATTCCCATTGTCCTATTGTCTTAGAAGTTCTCTGTCTTGAGATTCCAGAGGAGTCAAAGCAAATCAAAGTGAGTGAATACACAAGTATTCACTGAAATATTATAGCCCTAAATGGATGTTCTAGTGGAAAAGGATCTTTAGATTTATTCCTCAAAGATGATTACTTTAAACAGCTCCTGTGCTGTGCTGTCTTGGGAATCGCTAATGATAAATGTCTCCCTCAAACCCCAGTGTATCTGAGCCATATTCAGCAATTCGTGCTCAATTTTCCTTTCACTAGCAAACCAACAATACCTCGTGATAGTATTTGGAAATGTTGAAAATACAGGTAGAAAAGTTAGATATATCAAAGAATTGTGGTTTATTATGAGTAATTCACTATTCAGCTTTTCATTTGGTACACTGATGTATCTTTTACTGAATAAAATAGGGCTAAACCAAAGAAGAGTTATTAATGCAAAGAGTAATTCAAACAGCTCTGTATTAGGCATAATTTCCATTCCTAACATATGATGTGAGTTCTGGAATCTGGATGTGATTTAAGAATTAGAACATTAACTCTGGACAGCCTGATGTTGGATTCTGTAACACAGGAAAATTGATGGGGAATCTGCACTTTCTCCACTGCCCTCATCCAGCCTTTTTGGGGTTAATGACACAGTGCCAGAGCTGCAGTTGATTTTTCTGCTGAAAATCAGGCTCCAGCTTCAGCATTTGAACCTGCTCTGTATAAGAATTCCTGTGCAAGAAGTGCCTTGCTCAGTCCTAAACCAGATGAGGAAAGAACAACAGTAAACCAATTCAGAAAACAAATCACTTTCAGGCTCAGCCAGTTTGGGTTTCCTGTTTGAGTTGTGGTCAGAGAACCTGTTTGCCCTGGTGCTGCACACTTAGGATTTCTTAAGAGCCCAATGCAAAGTTGATTTTAAAAACAAACAAATGCCCCCTGAACTACCCAACCAAAACAAAGCCAACTTGTTAATAAAAGAGAGGACTCTGCTTTATGTGACAAAGTGTTGCCCGTAGCAAAAGTTGAAGCAGGTTTGACAGCATCATCAGCTTTTCCCTGGAGGGACCAGATGCTGTATTTTAAAGAAATAAATAAAAATCTTATCAACCTAAGGGGCCTTAGCCTTCTCAAGGGATTAAAGTGCTTCCATTCATTTAACCAGTTACAGCTCCATCCCAGCCTGCCAAATCTGCTGCTCCTGGGGCTGAGCTGTAAAGCTGCAACTCGGCCCCCGTCCATATGTTCACAAAAAGATGCAAACTCAATTTCCAGCCATGTGCTGATGTGGCCTTTTTGCACAGTTCTTCCAGTGCCATCTCATTTCTCTTTCCTCCCTGTTTTACAGAGCTCTGTGCTTGGATGTTTCTTCCCGAGGTGTTCGGTGCTGGAGCAGGCAGGGGCTGATAGGAGATTATTGTCAGATTTGTTTCCACCCATGTAACCTATCTGCAAGTAAACATGACGTGGGGCTGTCAACTGATTACATTCCAGGCCTCTGAAAAGCAGCCAAGGGAAAAAAAAAGAAACTTCACGTGTAGAGAGGAGCTTCTCCCTTTAGCATTGTCATTGTGGTGTTTTTAAGGTTTTCTTTTTGTGGATTTTACAACTTTCTGAAGTGCACTTCTGAGCTTAGTCTGTTTAAAAGTCTGTGATAATATTTAGCATTATAAAAACAAATATTCATTGGTGGTGTTCCAGTTAAAACAGTGCAGAAATATCTGGCACAATGTGTACAAGGATGGAAAAGGAAGAAAAATTTGGAAGTTGTGAATGTGTGAATGATTTGTGCTCTCCTGGGGCTCTTCTCTCCAGCCTCCTCCATCAAATGTGACAGTTTTAACTGCTCAGTCACACTCGTGCTTTACCCTTCAGCTGAGTAACTGTGAGGTGTTTCCATGGCTTTGTCGTGTTAAGCCAAGGATGAAAGTAATTTTTATATTTATGTATGTCTACTTAGGCACAGTATTTTGGATATTGTAATGAATGATGTAGATTAATTTGCTAAGTGGCTGCTTCAGTTTGAAATCCATGTATAAAAAAATATTGAGGATAAGGGGTATCCAAAGGCTTTGCCTTCAATTCACCATCAGGGTGTTCTTCCCTGTGCAAACCTCTGCTTTCTTTTAATGTTATTTGAAGCATTTTCCAGATGTGGCATTACCTCTCTGCTCCCAACTAAGGTGTTAAATTTATCTCAGAGCAAGGCACGAGTGGTGTGTGAGTCACTCTGTTTTGGAAACTCCTTCTTTAACTTCTAAATCTTTGTGAGCTCCTGGGCTGTAGTGGCAGGGATGGTGACTCCCCACATGCTTTAATTGTGGCTAATTCCTTTTTTGTGTTGGATTCTCTGGCTCCCTTCCCCTCTCCCTGCCTTCCCAAGGGGGACTATCCAGGAACACTTTGTCCTCAGTCATTTCAACACAGGATGGGAGAAAGAACAGTTTATTTACTTATTTCAGTTTTTGCTTTTTTTTTTTTTTTTTTTTTTTTTTTTTTTTTGTGTGTGTGATGGTGATGAATTCACACGTGGCATTTGTATGGAATTGCTGTTAGGGTTTTTTTTTATTTGTTTCCTTTGAGTTGGATGAATGAATTGAAGCTCAATAGCACATCAGTTTTAGTTACTGAACTGTTTTGTCTGGAAGTGAAGGATTGTGTGGTAGCACAGTGTGAGTATCATATTGCACATGAGGTTTTTTTCTCATTTTGGCCTTGCTTTTGAACTTCTCAAGTCAACTGCAACCATATTGGGTAGAAGTGGAGAAGTTTCAAAGCAAATTCTTCCAAGTTCCATGGAAACAGCCCAATGGAAGGTGGAGACTGCCCACCATTTCTGGAAAAGCTGCAATTTGCTTTTTTGCTCATCACAGAATCCACATGATCAAGGCTTGTCTGAACCCTGTTCCCAGCAGAAGTCACTCTGGAATTTTTAGGTAGTGAAGTCACTCACCCATAATATCCAATGCCACAGAAAAACTGCCCTCATTAATCCTGCTACTCACAGAATGGCTGGGTTGAAAAAAATGTGAATTTTGGAGGCCAGTTTAAAGTTTGGGAAATGTTCTAGCACTGTTCCAGTTGTGCCTTGATCTAGGGTTGGATGTTGTGTAGGTGTTTTTAAAAGGAAATAAGAGAACCTAAAGCAAGTACTTAATATCTGTCTAATGTCAGCAAAAAAGGCAAAGACTGACAGAACAAGCAAATGTTGACAAACTAAAATACGGCAGTTTTGTCAAACTTTTGCTTCCTTCTCTAAAACTATACATTTAATGGAGAAGATGCCATTATGGAGTTACGTGATAGTATTATTATTTTAAAATCCTGAATACTATCTAGTAGTCTAACTTCAAAAATAGCACTTGACTTCACTGGTAGATTTCAAAACTCAGTATATTTACACCTGTAGTTATTTGAGAAACCCATAGGAATTCAGCAGGAATTCAGAACACAGCTGGAAGGTGACTCAAGCAAGAGAAAGTATCTTGCAATAAAAGATTTAAAATTGAGGTGTCTTATTTAGAACCTGTGTGTACCTGCATGGTGGATGCTGCAGAGCTCTGTAATCTTCCAACAATTCATCATGAGGGCCAGAAGCCACAGCCAAATTTGGTTTATTTGAAATTTAAATATGTTTGAACAATGGAGTGATTAAGTATGAGAACAGCCTGTCAGTGGCATCGTGTTTCCTGATGGAAATCAGCTCTGCTCCAAAAACATCCCCACAGAAATGAGCTCAGGACAGTCACAGGGTTAATCCCAGATGGAACTGGGGGAAATGGAAGGACCTGTTCCATGAGAACAGGGGAATTAATCCCTTTGTCCCCCCGGCCTTGAAGGGGTGAACAAATCAATTAAACACAATTTCTGTTGCCAGCTGGAAGCAGTTCTGCCAAATTTGGAGAAACAAGAGGAAGATGATTCTGATTAGATCCTGATTAGTGGATCCCAGGTGTTTCACAGGCTCTGTGTGCCTGCATGGGTTTTGCTTTTCCAAGTGCTGAATTGTCCTGAAAATGCAGAAATATCCAGGTGATGCTTTCAGGAGTCACCCCAAGTCTGTGCTCGGGCAGGAGGGGATACACAGCAGTTGTTATTCACTTTTTCCCTCCTCTGGGCAGCTTTGAATGAGTGTTACTCTGACAACCTTCAGAGCTTGCCTGTCCCCTTTTCCACCAGCACTGCTCTAATCACACTCTCATTTTTAGAGCATCTCTCTTTTCCCCCTCTGGATTACACTGCTTTATTTGTTTCCTGCTTCTCCTTATCTTTGGAAATGTGGCTCCACAAAGGTTCTCACAAGGTCTGATGTGTTCATCCCCCTGTCCTTTCACCAGCAGGTTTTTAACCACTTCAGGTTTCCAAACCCAATTTGCTGGTTCACTTTACCTGGCAGCAAATGAATGTCAGCTCAGGTATAACTGGATAAATGGAATTTAATCTCTTTTTGCATGTGTTTGACATAACTCTGGTGAGTTCCAAGCAAAATTCCTCACCTCACCATGACCTGCAGTCTAACCTAGATTCTCTGCAGTATTACAGCTTTGTATTTTACAGCTTGATTCTATTGAGTGTGGGAACTGACTGAGAAAAGGTCTGGCAGTTCTTTTCTCTATCCATTATTTAGTGACCTGCCTTAGCATGAAAGAAGGTCATGGAAAACTCTCTTTGTGGTAGTTGTGCTCTATTTTTTCATAGAACTTTCAGAAACCTTTTGTTTCCCCTGTTTCTTTTAGATGATGTTTTTTTATTTTAGTCCTTCATGCAGTACTGGGAAGTAAATCTGCTGGCAAATGCAGCTGGTTTTGTGGTTTGGGATTGGGTTTTTTAGCTTTTTTTGCTGTAATTCTCACAAACAAAAAATCTCTAACAGATGTTGTACACTGTAGGTATAATTCTTTTTTCATATTGATTGGAACAGTTGAGTTTAATCATGTCAGGATCTTTTTTCCCATTTATCCATTAAGTCTGTGTGTGTACAGCAACTTCCATCATGAAAAGCCTTCACCACACTGTCTTGTACAGTATCACTTCACATTGTACCTCCAAGGGAATAAATTATTATTATTTTCTTCTCCAGGCAGGTGCTGTCACTTGGGTATTAATTGCAGCTGGGGATAAATACACTTTTTGGGAGAGATATCTGTGCATGATTGGAAGCTTTCAGTAGTCTCAGCTTTATAAAGGAGGGATGACCTGTCTCTAAAGCTGAAATTTAGAAAGCTTTGGGTTAAAACTGAGCAAATTTCTGATTCTCTGAGCATGTTACAGCCACAGGGTGCTCCGATTCCTGATTTGTAAGGACACACAAAATATGCAGAGACAGAAATGTAGTAGCTGCTTATTCAAAGAAGCTGGACTGGGTTTGGAAAAAAACAAAATTTCTTTGGCATTCTCCCTTGAGTCCTGTTTAAAATAACCCAGGTACCATGGTTACAAGGCAGTCACTTTGCTGCCTCTCCTGGGGATTTGGTGTTGAGCAGCCCCATCTGCTCTGGGATCTGAATTTCTGCATTTGCTGGCTCCCAGCAGCCGGCTCAGGGCACTGCCACATTCCCCCAGGCTCTTCAAAACAAACTCTACTTTTCTTACATCAGCGTGGAAAATGAGCAGGGCCAAGATATGAAACAGAAAATGAAGAATATTCATTCTGCACCCAAGTTTAATTTGTTTTATCCCAGAGCCAGCATTGCTTCTCTGATTTGCAGAGGGAGCTGAAGGGAACAGATTGCAGCATTTTCCTGTCCCTGGGTGTCCTTGCATGGAGTTATCCTGTTCCACCTTTTACCTCACTTACCCCACTCACCTTCCTATGTTTGGGTAATTAATTTGGATTGGTTTTAAAAATTCACCACAGACACACACACACACACCACGAGACAGGAAAAAAATTCCATTGCCTGGCTCAAGGAGTCTCTGTGCAACCCCAAACCTGAGTATTGTCTCTGAAGGGATGCTCCTTATCTAGGCCATTGTTCTAGTTTTCCTGTCTAATTTCTGAAATGGATTTTTAGAGCCTCTTTTGGTTTAACTCTCTTTTTTCAGGTAGATAACAGAACAAAATTGAGTGAGGAAACAGCTCCCAACCAGAACTAACCAGTCTTTTCACCTAAAGATACGTTCCAGATTTATCTATGAGGAAAAAATTGCCAAACAAAACAAGACAAACCTAAAGAGACAAAAAATCCCTACCCAAACTTGCTAGAAAAGGAGTAAGGAGGAGAACTTGGAACCCAGTACGGACTGATAGTGCAGTTAAAATTTATTTTTATGTTTGTACTTAAGATATTTACCCTCTAGAAAGAGAGTGAATAACATCTCTCAGTTTAAGGGGTAGTTCTTCCCAGGGATTATTTTATCAATGTTGCATATTCCCTCCTCAGCACTGGGCCAGAGATGTGGATTCTCTGTAACTCTTTGAAGGATTACAATTCTTTTTTTTTCTAAGCCAGTCCTAGTGCTTGCTTGTTTGTGTGTTCTCTGCCAGGAACACCAAATACCAAAGGTTCTACGAGTTACTATATTAGGCTGAGTCATGATAACTGTAAACTTTGTGTGTTTTTATTCCATGGAGAGTAATAATTTGCTACAGTGCCACTTAAAGCAGGATCTGAAGGTGACCTGCAGTTGTTCCAGAATTGCCTCTAATGGCAGAGAAGGAGCTGCCACCTTAAGTGTAGACAAGAAGTGTCCCTGCCACCTTTCTAACTTGAATAATAGCAAAAAAGTTCATTATTCTCCCTGTTTTTCTGAGGTTTGTGTGGATTAGGATTGTTTTTCCTCATCAGTTGAAGCCTCATCTTGCCACTGGAGCACAAATGTGTGTGGCAGCTCCTGGCACTGACTTGGGACTTTGTGGATGTGTAAAGTCCTGGATTCCTCACAGATGACCTTGTGACTGAACTCTTCCCAGCTGGAATAATGTGAATTTTCTCATGTGCTGTGATCATGCACCTCTGATAATCCTGGCATTCAAATAATCCCCAAGAAATAGAATGTCTGCTGCAAAAATCATATTAAACACTAATTTATTTTTTTCGTTTCTAAAAGGGACAACCACAGTCTTTAAGAGGAGGTTTCATTCAAGCTCTCTGCCAAGGCCTCACAACATTCCTGGTTGTACAACGTGCTGGAAAACACAAGTCCCCATTTTCAAGCCATTGGTGCATTTTCCACGTGGAATTCTGTGAATCTCTTGAAGAGATTTCCATCCCCATGTCCCTGTTTTCACAGTGCTGGCTGCAGGCTGAACAGATTTGCACAAATTTAGGGCACAACATCTTGTCTTGCTGAACTGCAGGAATCCTGTGGCTCTTCCTGGCAAGTGACAGCCACACAACACCTTTTCCTTCTTTGCTTCATTGAATTCTTCCATCCCCTGGGTGTTATGAAAAGCTGTAGCTCACAGACATTGCAAGTAATTGGAATGACTGTAAATATTTGATATTGTAAGCTGGAAAGCCACTGCTTTCTAGGCTTTCATTTAGGAGTGTTTGGGTTGGATTTTTTTATTCTTGGAAGCAAAGAAAAGATAAAAATGATTCTTCCCTCCCCAAGGATTCAAATAGCTGGTTATATCTACAGTTCTGCCAAGTGCTCTGTATCATCCTTTATATCAGTTCTCCTAAATACAAGAGGGCTGTACTGTGTAGTTTATCTGAATTATTCCTTAGAGAAAAATATAAAAGGGGTTTTTTTCTCATTTCATTTCCTTTCTTTTTCCTCACAGAATTAGAATAAGAAGCAAAGAGACCTTAGACACCATTACCTGCTGGTAGAAATTGATGTCAAACTCTAGCACAAATCTGTGGCATTCAGAACATTGGTTATACTGTGTCTTGTTAAATATATTTTTGGTTGTGAAGGTCACTGTTTGTTCAACAGTAAAACAAACTCGCAGACCAAAAAATACATAGTTTGAAATAAGAACTGGTTATGTCATTGCTGTGCTTTGTGAATGTGATTATGCCAAAATTTCAGTGAATTTGGTGTTTTGTTTTGGAAATGCATTAAATGCAGGTGTGTCATTGCTTTAGGTTGGAGGAACTAAAGCTGGAGTCGTGCGTTTTTTGGGAGAGACAGACTTTGCAAAAGGGGAATGGTGTGGAGTGGAGCTGGATGAGCCCCTGGGGAAGAACGATGGAGCTGTTGCTGGCACCAGGTCAGTCCATCCCCACGTTTACTCTGAGATTTTCCTCTCTATTCTCTATTTTGGGATTTTATATCTTCATGGAATTTCAGTCAGGGAGGGAGGGAGGGAGGATCTGAACCTGCCTTGTCTACTACTGCTGGGGAGGGTTGGTGTGCCATGGTCTGAATCCTCTGATGCCAACACTTCCCTCACATTCGTGGGATGAGCTGATCCCTCCTTCCATGTGAGTTTTATTCATAGACTGGTAATGGAAAACACAAATTCCTTCTTTTGAATGCCTGTTGAATTCTCAGCTTGGAAGGAATGCTCAGTGAGGAAAATCTCTGGGTATCCAGTGGTTGTACCTGAGGGAATTCCAGCATCCTAGGAGCTCCTGTTCCAGCAGTGACCTCCTAGTAGAGACTGGAGGCAGAGTAGCTGCTCCCTCTAGTAAGTCACAGTCAGAAGACATTAATTCACATCACAATTTAACTTTCATTCTCATTTGCATAAGGAATAATCTTTTACCTCATTAAAAAGAGCTTTTACAAGGATTGTCTCACCTTAACATAGGTGATCACAGGTTAAAATTATAAATGGCTTTTGTCTGTGTTTAACCAAAGGTATATGTTCTATCATCAAATATGCATAAATGGGATGTATGTAATAAAACATAAAACTGCTTGATTTAATTAAAATCAGATTTCTATTTTTAACTCCCATCACATCTGTTGGCAGCTCAGAGGAATGTGATGAAGGGGAAAGCTATAGATACAAAAGTGAATCTAAATGGACTTTTTTAGGCACTACAACTGTGCTGTTAGCTCTGAATTTCTGAAGATGTGAAGATCTGATGATCTGTAGATGTGATCATGCTGTTCCAGCCTCTCAAAGTCCCTTTCCCAAATCTGTCATAGAATGGCAGACCGATGTGGATGAGATCCCCGTCCTTTAACACTCACAGTCCCGCTCTAGAATTCTCCACGAGAAGCAGTTAAGCCCTGCTCTCCTGTGCTTGCTTTGCAGGTATTTCCAGTGCCAGCCCAAGTACGGCCTGTTCGCCCCGGTGCACAAGGTGACCAAGATCGGCTTCCCCTCCACCACTCCGGCCAAGGCCAAGCCCGCCGTGCGCAAGGTGCTGCCCACGGCCGCGGCGCTCAAGCGCAGCCCCAGCGCCTCCTCGCTGAGCTCGCTGAGCTCCGTGGCCTCCTCCGTAAGCAGCAAGCCCAGCCGCACAGGACTCGTAAGCTGCTTTTTCCTTGGCATGCTTCCCCTCGCGCCCCGCCGCAGCTCGGCTGAGCCGAGCCCAGAGCAGCCCGTGGGCAGAGCGTGGTGCTCGTCTTCATTCAGAGCATGCACGAAGGAAGGGAATCGTAGCTAGCCCTGGAGAGCAGCTGAATGTTTGGATGTTTAAATCAGGCTAACGGAGTGACTTGCAATAAGAAAGGGGCTTAGGATACTCACAAATTTCTCTCCATTTAATTCATGTTCTGAGGATCTGGTGTGCACTGAAGCTTCCGGAGATCACACTCATTTTATTTAAGAAGGAAGCTTCGTGTTGGCTGAAATGTTCAAATTTTCCTTTTGCTGTTCAAGGGATGAGTCAGCTGAGAAATGCAGCAGAAGCAATTTCCAAGAAGCCTCTTTCTTTTCTTTTAGGTTTGGTTTTAATCCTACGAATTCATAGAGGCTGAGTGTTGCCAAGTGCAGTGGCTCAGGTGAAATCTAACACAGTACTAATTCCACCTAATACACTTACTATGGATTCTTTTGAAGTTGCTCTGTTACATAAATGTCCTAATCTTGGGTTGCAGCAGTAAAACGGAAATCTGGGAAGGGTGAATTTTGACAAGTCTCTTTTATGGCAATTGAAAACACAGAAATAATTGGATTTTTCCACAGTCACCCTAGCTTTTTCCTTTTTTTTTTTTTTAAACCACAGTCCATAGATAGATCTAATTAGGAAGAAGTGACTCCCAGTGATGTGGAGCAATTCCCTGTCCCACTGTCCCACTGACCAGCAGGTGCCCAGAGAGGTGACTTACCCTGCTCCTGCAGCACTGAAGCAGATTAACAGAGGTCAGCAGTCGGTCAGGGCACCAGGGTTAATACCTGACCACAAAAAGGATTTTTATTTGGCACAAACAGTGGCACTTCATTACTTAATCCATTCTGGAAGTTGAACTTGCAGCTGCAGAGTGCCCTCTAGTTTGGGATCACAGCACTAACAGGTCGAGCCAAATGTTTATTCCACATTCTGTGATCCCCCAAATTACACCTTGTGAGTGCCTAAAATGTATTTGCTTATTTTGTTGTGTCCCAGGGATTTTGCATGATTTAGGCCATGAAATACAAAGCTGCTGTAATCCGTTATTTCTGGAATTAAAATTCCAGCTTTCTTCCAGCTCTTTCTCAGACAGTCTGAACATTTGATGGCCATCCAAGTAAACAGGATTGTCCAAATAATTCTGAGACTTTTTCTTTAAAAGTTAAGCTGCTGGTGAAAAAAAGACTTCCTGTAATCAGGTTTGACCCAGCAGACTTTTCATGCTTCAGTTTCTAGGAAAACTAAAACTTCTGTGGGAATTTCTGGTCTCTTACATTGACTGCTCAGTTGTTCAGGGTTGTTTCTATTTTCTTTTTCCTGTGGAATAAAAACAGTTGTCAGAGCAGGTGATCCTGTGATTTTGGGGGCTGTCTGATACAGATGGCCTTTATTTCCAACTCTCTGCAGAGTTTTTGATTTGTTTTGCAGTTAGGATCGAAGGGTGATTTGAAGATCTAAAACTGTCAGAAAGCAAAAAATGGGATTTCTTCTGGAAATTGGGAGGGTCTGAAACAACCCATTAAGCATCAGAGGGAAGATGATTTATTCTGTGTGGTGCCTTTGCAGTCACTGGCAGAGTGTGCAGAGGGAGCTGGGGCAGCTGCTCAGTGTTTGGATCTCTGGAAGGATCATGCTCCTGGGTTGGGGTGATTGGACAGATCTAAAGGATACAACAGCAAGTCTTTGTGATTTGGGTTTTTTAAAAAAAATTATCTGAGCTATCATTCTCATTTAACACTTAGGCAAATTTCTCAGCTGTTAAAGTTAGGTTTTATGAACAGCACTGGATTGTTTTTTCTGTTTTTTCACCTATTGCTCACTTCATAATTGTAATTTATTTACTTTTCCTGCTAGCTCAGGAACTCAGGAGGGTGTAGCTGATAGGGCCATACTGAATTTCCTGGTTCTGATTCCTTGCAAGGTCAAGGAAAACATGATTTCATTTTAGCTACAATTCTCCTGATTAATTTTAATCTGCATTCTTAATATTTCAGATTTTTTTTGCAGAAGTAATTTAATTCCAAGTGATACAAACATATATTTTAGTCAGATGCCATTTGTTGTTCTTCACAAGGTTTTAGCTCTGGGGCTGGCTTTAGGCCAAGGTGAATGCTCTTCATCCTGGCTGCTTTTGCCATGGTGGAGGTGCCACATGTTGCTGGGAGTTCCCAGAGCTTTTCATGAAGGCTTTGGAAGTGTTGGACAGTTGCTGGTGACCCAAGATAATGACCTGGTAACTAGAGACACAATGTTTGTGGCTTGCTAGAAAGCTGCCTTTGTTTTTTTTTAATGCAAAAAGATGCTCAGGAATATCCTGAGCCAGCCTTTGTGTGAGTCTACACCTTCAACTGAAGCCTTTTATTTTCACTTCATCTCTCCTGCCTCTTCCTCTGGCTGCTGCTCCTTAGAGGGCACTGACCACACAGTGTTGGCCACTGTTCAATTCTGGAAAATGAAATCATTTAGGTGTAAAAGGAGAAGGTACAGTAGGTCACAGAAAGTGTTTGCTTTACTAACCCTGTGTTTGTGGAGTCTGGAGATACAAACCACAGCCCTGTGTTCTTTCTATTGGTGCAGAATGATTTTTAACACATTTCTTTTGTGAAGTTGACAGAAACCTCTTCCCGGTATGCAAGAAAAATTTCGGGCACCACAGCCCTCCAGGAGGCCCTGAAGGAGAAGCAGCAGCACATTGAGCAGCTCCTGGCAGAAAGGGACCTGGAGAGGGCAGAAGTTGCAAAAGCAACGAGTCACGTCGGGGAGATAGAGCAGGAGCTGGCTCTGGTTCGCGATGGGCACGACCGGGTAAGAGAGTTCTGTTCTAAACAGAGTTAGCACAGCTTCACCCCCAAAATGGGCTGTTATTGAAAAGGGCTGGTGGTGTGCTAAAAGTAAAATAATCCATACCTGTGAGAGCTCCTTTGTGGGATCTTTGGCTTGGTGAGATATCAGATCTACCGAATTGAGCTCGTTCTTTTTGAACTTCACTGCGGTTTTGATCATGTCCATATTCGATAACATTCCTGTCACTTGGCCCAAGTTTTGGTTACTGAGGTACAGGTACATAACTTGGAAAAAAATTCCTGTATTTCCCAGCTTAGTAAATTTGGTTTTTATTCCCCTTCCTGCTCAGCATGTGCTGGAGTTGGAGGCCAAAATGGACCAGCTGCGAGCTATGGTGGAGGCAGCTGACAGGGAGAAAGTGGAGCTGCTCAATCAGCTTGAGGAAGAGAAAAGGTAACCCCAGACTGTCCTCATTCATGTAATTCATGTTCTTCTTGCTGTTCATCCTGACTCCAGACATGTTTCTTAGTGCTGGAGTGTCATTGCAGTTGTGACATCTTGGAGACCTGTGGATATTTTGGATGTGTCCTGAATTTCTGACTGTTTCCTGCATGAATGGTAGAATATATAGAATGTGAGATCAAACTGCTGATTTAGGTCACTTCAGATCGTGCAGAAGGGTGAAAATTGAGAGAATCAATGAGGATTTGAAAGGTTTTAATACAAAAAACCCTCTTCAGAGCTGCAGGAGTAGTGATGCCTGGCTCTGGCAGTGGTAGTGTTTTAAGAACAGCAATTTTCCCTCACTCTGATGCTACCTGTGAGAAATTTGTCCTTAATGTTCCTGGCAGTTGGCTGGTACAATGGGAATATTGTCACTGTCATTCTGATTTCCACTGAAAAGTGAGCTTGAAAGCATTTTCTTCCAAAATTACCTGAATTTTAATGAGCTGTCCCCACAGGAAAGTTGAAGACCTTCAGTTCCGTGTGGAAGAAGAATCCATTACCAAAGGAGACCTAGAGGTAAAATATCTCCAGCTTTGTAAACAGGATATCCAGGAGGGCACAGAAAGGCAGCAATCAGTAAAAGATGCAATTCTGGTCCACATGGAAATGATACCCAGTTCTGCAGTCCTTTAGTAAGGCAGCTGTCCCAAAATTGCAGGATTGCACCCCAAATTCAGTTGCACACTTTAGCTGTGCTGTAGAACAGCTGTAGTTATTTAGATGAATTAAATTAATTTATAGAAAATTCTACCTTTTGCTGTTAAAAGTAACCATTAAGAAAAAAAATAGTTTTGAAGTTACAAAATTGAAGCTAATATTTATACCTTTGAAAATTAATATTGAAGACTTGTCCTGTTTGATCAGTTTCTTGATTAATTCCTGTGCTTCCCTTAGGGAAGGTTGATTTTGTCCTGAGAGTTTGCACATAAAATCTAAATAGCAATTCATGTGTGCAACTTTTAATCTGTTGTTTATATAATTGTGATATTGGGCTATAGCACAGTGTGTTATTGCACCGTCAGAATAGAAAACATTTCAGGAAGGATTGCTCTCAGGTATTTGAGCACTGCCAATTTTTATCCCAAAATTCCAATTAAAAAGCAGGATACTTTCAATTGCTCTATTCTGTTGTCTGATCAGAAAGATATTTGAACTTGTTGCACAGGATAAAGTACAAACTTTGTTAACTGTGTTGCTATAAAGCATTTGTGATTGAAGTGCTAGCCTGATGAAAAATACTCATTTCATATAACATTTCTTTTATTTTAGTCTTCCATTCATTTTAAGATACCTATCTAGACTCCTAGAATGCTCCTTTTATTGTTTAATCCATGAAAATATTTCAGTTTTTTATTTTCTGTTAATCGATAGTCATGGCAAACCATCCTAAAGACTGGTTTGTCAAGCTGCTTAACTTGGGGGTTTAAACTGAATTCAAGCTGATGAAATGTCTCCTGTTGTTTGTGTTGGAATGGTAGTGCTGAGTCTGTAGGTGAAACATTTTTGTTTGTTTGTTTTTTTAATTTTACTGATAGCAAAAGAGGCAGATTTCGGAAGACCCAGAAAATGTAAGAGGGCACTTCAATGTGCAGAGACATCCCATGTTAACAGATTGTGTGCAGAAATTGCTTCTACTGATTCACTAACTGCATAATCTGTTATTGAGACATTGACTCTGGTATTTGTGTGCATGTTGCTTCCAGAGCAATTACAACATTTCTTGGAAAGAATGTGTGTAATGACTAAACGTGGTAGTGCCCATTAACTGCAGGCAGGGCCAGTGTGGCAGTGGAATTCTTTAGGGTCTAAAACTTTGCAAGTTACAGAAGAATCCAGGAGCTTGTAGAGCATGACTGACCAGCATCCTGAAGTGGCCTTAATTTAAATGTAGGATTTTAGCTGTTTCCTTCATAAAATCCTGCCTGCTTTCCTAAGAGATCCTGCTGCTATTCAATAAATGACAGTTTTTCTGAGGGAAAAAAAATCTGTCTTTTCTTCATCTCCCCATATTTCTTTTTTTCAGTATGAAATGCTAAGGGGAGAGATGATTAAAACCATCTGAACAATTACTGTGCAAAGCTGTCTGATTTTACTGTATCTTCATGTAGCTCCTCTTCAAATTATGTAGGAAAAATGTGTCACTTGAGAACAGAAATGGCCTTGCAAGATGTTTAAGGAGCCCTCTTGCTTCCCCAGCTCAGAATAGTGGAATTTTAAAGGTAAATTTATCCCAGCTGCCTCCTCTGCTGCATCCCCAGCCAAGACAGGAAATTCTCAAGACTAGAACCGGATCCTGCTGTGCATCCTTAGGGGATCCCTCAGGGATCTGAGTGCTTTGTTAGAAATAAATCTGCATGTGCCCTTCCTTTGTGCACTCCTTCTTTGATGCCATCTTTTCTCCTGCCTTCCCTGTTGTGATTTTTCCATTCAGAATGGACATCCTCACTCTCCAGAGGAGTTTCCAGGCTGACACTCCCAGTGATGTTCTGTGCTTGTGTCCCAGCATGAGGGGACTGGAGGGGATCTTGTCCCATCCTAGGACAGGATTTGTGGCCCCAGCACAATTTCCCAGTTTGATGGGGAATGTCCCAGGCAGGTTTATTCTGGAGTGAATAGAGGTGCTGGGAAAGGCTCCAGCTCCAAAGTTTGGGTGGAATTCTTGGAGGTTCAAGGTAGAGTAAGGATCCCATTTCCACATCACTTCCCCAGTTGTGAAGCTCTGGAGAAGGGGAAGATGATTCCTTTGGCTTTGTTGTCTGATTTTTTCTTTCCTGCTTTTCTTTTCCATCCAAGTTAAGGTTTGCAATCAAATTATTTTATTCTTTTTGGGGTACTCTCTCTTCTCAGTTCACTGTGTCCTCAAGGAGAGCCATGAATCAATAAGAATTTCTCTCTACATCATCAAGAAAGAAATTTGATCAGTTCAAGATTTTGCAGTGATTTTTACCTCAGGGAATCTGAAATCTGTCCTTTGGAAATCAGATTTGATTAAAGCATAATCTTGTGCTCTAAATAGGGAAAAGGGTGTCAAGCAAAGATCTGTGGAATATTATTTTTAATCTTTTGTTTCCATTTTGGCAGGATTTTATCTTACTTGCTTTTGTAGTATATAAAAGATAGGATTTTAAAAAATCCAATAATCAGTGATGGTCTGTGATCTTTGGAGCAGCAAAGCACTTTTTATAAAATTAATCATCAAAGAGTTTGGGTTTTATGTAGCATAAAAAACCTTCAGGGTGCATATTCCAAAGGCACACAGGGAAATTCTGTAACCATGAGGTTTTGGGAGATCCCAATTAGAGCAAGTAGGGTTTGAATTTCCAGCTGTTTTAAGCAGATTGTTTTTCAGATTTACAGTAGTTTCACGATTATAAACCGCACCTGAATATAAGCCGCACCACTGGGGTAGGCTGGATTCTTCAATGAAAAAGGTGCGGCTTATATTCGTGAAACTACTGTACTGAAAATTTGGTTGTGGATCAGAACTAATACTGACCTGTGTCAGAGAACTGAATTGCAGCCACTTACTAAATTTTATTTCCCTTAGAATACTTAATTCCATTTTCAAAGGCTATGGGCAGGAAAAGGAATAATCTGTGTTCTTGTGGAACATTTTTGCCTGCTACACCCTGAAGATCTTCCACTGAGAGAGAGGCTGCTGAGAATGAAAACATCAACAAATCTGAGGAGCAACTTGTGTTTGTGGACCAAGGAACTCCATAGTAACACAGCCAACTACTTTCAGCTGTTTAAAAAATTAACCCCCTTGGATGTCTGGATGCTTTTGGAAGGAAGAACTTGCTGCTGCCAGAAGGAATTCTGTGTTTGGAGAAGCAAACAAGAAGCTCATCCCCATCTTTATACTTCTCTTCCATTTTATTCTGCTCCCTACTTGGAGGTGCAGGTCAGGTTTGAATTACCTGCTGATCTTTCCCTGCATCTCCCAAACTTCAGATTCTCTTGCAGGCCCCAGGGAGCATCTGGGTATCGAGCCAGAATACCAAATATTCTGTGTTCTTGCTAAACGTTCTGTTTGCAAGCAAAAGGCAGGAGGTGCCTGCTCACTTGGGTTCATCTGTGTCCTGCTTCTCTTCAGGAACCTGTTAGAATTCCAAAGATCTTACTTTTCTCTTACTTCTACATTCAATATACTGAGATATCAGTAACTGCAGAGCAGCCAGGCTGATTCACTTTTTTATCTGGTTTTGAGGGATTCTGTAGCTTGCTTGCTTCCTGAAAGAGGAGAAGAGGAGAAGAAAGAGGAGGGTTTTGGAGCTAGAGACAACCATTCTCTTTGTATTTCTGTTCCGATAATTCAAACCATAGTGACAGAGGAACCTTGATGTTCCCAGGTCTTGGCCAGGAGCATTTTTATGGCTGAGACTTAGAGACAGCTACTATCAAAAAAAGAAAGTTAAAGCTTTGATGTGTCACATGAGCTTCAGTGGAGAATTTTTGTCCCCTTGTTAATGAGTATTTTTGAAATAAAATCAGTCAAACACATTGTGGGATGACAAGAGATTTACCATCCTTTCAGAACAGGAACAGATATATATGCACAAATATATATTTTTGACATAACTATTCTAATTTGTGCTCAAAACTTCATGTACTGATAAATAACTTCTACTCAGCTGCATGAAACTTTTTTCATTCACATTCCTCCGTTTGCTATTCCTTCATTCCTTTATTTATTTGACACATTTGATTTCATTGGTACACGCCCATCCATTCACACGTTCAGCCCATCCTCCTCGTCCATAGACCTCCCTGTCCATTCCCCACCCCGTGCATCCTCTCTGCTCACCCCTTAGAAGGCTCTGGCAGCACGGCCTGCATGTGGCTCCTCCTCTTGTGCTGGCATGTGATGGTGGCACCGTTGTGTTCTCTTCCTCTCCCTCTCCACTAACAGACGCAGACCAAACTGGAGCATGCCCGCATTAAGGAGCTTGAACAGAGCCTGCTCTTTGAAAAGACCAAAGCTGACAAACTCCAGAGGGAGTTAGAAGACACTAGGGTAATGGTTTTGCCTGTTTGAATAACGAGCCTGATCTGTGTTGTGGAAGATTTCTGATGGCACGGTGCCGGGGGTGACACGTGCTGGAACGGGTCCCTGCTCCTGCCGTAGCCAAAGCTGGAACCCTGTAAAAAATTTAGATTAATGTTGAGATCCATGGGGTGTGTGTGTGTGCCTGGACGTGGGGCTCATTCAAGAACTCAGGTAAGATGTCTTCACACTGCAAAAGTAATCCTGGCAGGATGAGTTGTAGAAAGGAACACTGAGAAACTCATTTTAAAAATTAGCAGAGTTCATTAAACCCAAAAAACCTAAGATTGAGCATGCCAGTCCTTTTAACACAAACTGAGTATTTGGGGCTTGGTTTCTGAGCTCTTCAGTAGCTGCTGCACTACTTGTTTTGCTAAATCATGGTTTGCAGTGGCTTTTTAGCTCTTTTTTCCCACCAATATATGATCTTTTAATAAATATTCCAGTGATACTGCTGCCTGTCAGAATATTACTGACATACTTTGCACCAAACAGATGTAAATTGTTAAATCCATATACACACACACAAATATATCCATGCTCACACATAGGGATTTTCTTGAAGATCAGGTGGGATGAATAAAAAACCATAGGATGAATATAAAACCAACAATTTAATGTATAATAAGTAGTTTTAGAGAGCAGCTGTGGGTAAGTAATATCTTTTCCAGGAGGTGAAAGTAATTTCCTAATTAGAATTAATTCTGGGAGCTTTGCTGTAGCAAAAGCTGCTCCAACAATCAGTGAAAAGCTCAGATAGTGTGAGGACACTTCTTCAGAGAGAATGAAGCAGGTATAGAAAGGATTTCAGAGGATTTATCAGTTCACAATTAATTTGTAATTTTCTCTGACAGACTTGTAGCAGGTGTGAGATGAATTTGGAAGGAATTATTTCAACAAAGACCTCAAGGTTCTCCATTCTTTTCCAGTCTACCTTAAAATGGTTCCGAGGAACATTTTGTTAATCATTGATAATACCCATAGGGTGGTTTGTAAGTTTTTTAGCAAGTTATTTCTAGATATTACCAGAAGAACAAATTTTAGTAAATTCTGTGTTTATAGACAATAGAAGATTTGTAATTTGAATTGTTGACATTTTCCCCTTTGTTTGTCATATGAGTTGTGGACATTTTTCCCTTTTTGAAGCAATTTGCAATGCTCAGTGGAAGCTTTCCAGCAAGGCCTGAGTGTCTTTGTATGAAATGTATTTTTACAATTCTTTTTTTTCTTCAAATGCTGTTGATCATAGGTGGCCACAGTGTCGGAAAAGTCCCGGATCATGGAGCTGGAGAGGGACCTGGCACTGAGGGTGAAGGAGGTGGCTGAGCTCCGAGGGAGGTTGGATTCCAGCAAACACGTGGATGACGTGGACACTTCTCTCTCCTTGCTACAAGAAATCAGTTCTTTGCAAGAAAAAATGGCAGCAGCTGGCAAAGAACATCAAAATGAGATGAACTCTCTGAAGGAGAAGTTTGGCCTTAGTGAGGAAGCCTTGCAGAAAGAGATCAAGGCCCTTTCAGCTTCAAATGAGAGAATAGCAAAAGAAAATGAATCCTTGAAAACCAAGCTTGACCACGCCAACAAGGAGAATTCTGATGTGATAGAGCTGTGGAAATCCAAGCTGGAGTCTGCAATTGCCTCCCATCAGCAAGCAATGGAAGAGCTGAAAGTTTCCTTCAGCAAAGGTGTTGGGGCTCAGACAGCAGAATTTGCAGAGTTAAAGACTCAGAATGAGAAGATGAAATTAGACTATGAGAATGAAATGGCAAATTTAAAACTGAAGCATGAAAATGAGACATCTCAGCACTTGAAAGAGATCGAGTCTCTGAAAGCAAAACTGGTGGCAGTCACGGAGGACAAAGAGCAAAAGGTGGAAAGCCTGAAGAGCAAACTGGAAAGTGTGGAAGATCAGCATCTAGTAGAAATGGAAGACACTTTAAACAAATTGCAGGAAGCTGAGATAAAGGTAAAGGAGCTAGAGGTACTGCAAGTCAAGTACAATGAACAAATCAAAGTTATTGATAGTCTTACACCACAGATCAAAGCTGCTGAAGAAAAGCTTTTGGACCTTGCTGCACTTCAGAAAGCCAGTTCTGAAGGTAAATTGGAAATTGAGAAACTTAGCAAGCAGCTTGAGGCAGCTGAGAAACAAATTCAGACTTTAGAGACTGAAAAGGGTGATGGAATTAGCCAGGTTTGTATCAACATCCATCCTTTTAGTTTTCTTTTGCTTTTATTTTACATTTTTGCTGTTTTAATCTGCTATAGGAGATACATCACAGAAAAAAAAAACAAACAAGTTTTACTGAGTGTGTATCTTGGGACCATCTGAGGAGGTTTAGAGGAGCATTAACTGGGTCGTGTCTTGACAGGTTTCTGCTGCTCCACCTGCTCCAATAAGCAAAAGGAAAAAATTCCTTCTGCACCTCCCTTCTGCAGATTTAGACATGTCTGTGCTGAAATCTTCCTGTCACGGAAAAGTGACTTTGTGGGCTTGTTTGGGAGAAGGGTCCACACATCCAAAGCCTTTAACCTTTGGGGACAGACAAGGGCACTTGGGACTCAGTGGGGAAATATTTCCTTCATTACCTTTCCCCTCCTCTGACAAGGTGATGGAAGAGGCTTTGAAAACAAAAGAAAGCACCAAAAAATCCTGGTGGAATTTTCTTTAAGCCCAGGCCCTGCAGGGATTTCACAGCACTTTGGAACCACAGACTGCATCTTGATCCAGGATTTTCCTTGGGTTTGGATGGAACACCTCTGGTTGTAAAGCTGGTGGTAGTGAAGAGTAGTGGGAAAATAACTGGGAAAAGCTTTCCTAAACTCTTCACAGGTGGTTCCAAGATATCAGATTTTTACTTTTAACTCTTTTTTCTGAGGCCACACTGGGTTTCTGCACTGCCCCTGGGTGTGGTGCACAGCCTTTCCCTCCCTGTGTGATGTGATCAGCCAATTGAAGCACAAATCAATCAGTTCAAAATGAAAACTATAAAGAACCAAAACTATTGACTGAACTAATGCTGAAACTTTGAAATTGTGGCTGTATTCAAAAATGTCTGCCATTAAATGATGTAATCACAATTAATCCCAGAAGAACTAAATTTTAATGATTTCAAATCTATTCCAAGTTGCAATTAGTACTGTGATGTATGTAGTTATAGTGGAAATCAGCTTTACTCAGTTAACCCATCATGGTTTTTTCTTCATTTTCTTTTCTTTTTCATCTTAGAGTGATTTTAATATTACAGTTATTTCTTTCAGAATCACCTTTTAATTTTCCTAATTTTTCATTCATGTTTGTCGTTTTATTTTATTCCATCTCATCACCTTTGTTAGGCCAGTAATCTGGCCAAAGAACTGCAGGGCAAAGAGCAAAAGCTTCTTGACCTTGAGAAAAACTTGAGTGCAGTAAATCAAGTTAAAGATTCTTTCGAAAAGGAACTTCAAGTTTTGGTGAGTAATACCCCAAAAATTTTGACTTTACTCTTTGGATTTTGGGTTTCATGGTGAGAGTGTAATGGAAATCTGTGGATCAGCTCTGAGCAAATCCTTCCAAAGGTGTTTTACTGGTGGGAAAAAATGGGAAGGGTTCATGGCTAATGGGATCTGTCTCAGAAAAAAAAAGAGCATTTCAGTCCTGTGTAATCAGGTGTTTTGTCTAAACAGAACTGATCTATTTATGGATTGCAGATAAAATGAAACCAAATCAAAAGCAGCAGCAGTTTAAATTTAGACTGCTCATTAAGGAACACTTAATGGCCCTTTGTTTTGGCTGTTGTACCAATTAATGCTTGCTACACACTTCTTATAAAAGGTTTTGAAAGACATTTCTCATTGAAATAATTTTCCAAATACAGTGTTGTTGAGTGGGGTTTCCCTTAGGAATGTTACTAACAACACAATGGGATTTTGGTCTTTCCATGGCCAATAGTAAATATTCAAACTTGGTGGAAGAGCCTCGCTTGCCTTCCTGAAAATCTTCCCTTCATTGTCTGGCATCAATTCTTGCTGGTAGAACTGGAACACACTGGTAGGAGATGGCTCCCAGGGCTGCAGTGTCCCTTGTGCAGGGAGAGAAACCCCAAATTCCTGTTTCCCACCCTGAGCTCTGAGGCAGCTGATGGAGGAGTTGCTTTAAACGTTGAGGGACTTGCAGCCAAGGCAAGGGAAGGTCTGTGTTAAGCTGTAACTCAAAAACTCGAGATCTGTTTATGATAGGAGCAAAGAGTGTTCTACTTGTACATGAAAAATACCTAATACAAATTCAGTGGTTGAATTGCACTGTTATTGCCAAGCCTTACCTGAAGTTTTTACCATTTTTTCAGAAAGAAAAGTTTACTAGCGCAGCTGATGAAGCAGAGAATGTTCAACAAGCTATGCAAGGTATGTGCTGCTAAAATAAACAGAGAACTAAAAAGCTGCAGAAATTAAATACCAACAAAATGGCTTTTTTAAACACTTTGAAGCTCTTAGTTGATGGTACAGCAGTTTTCAGTGGCTGTGGAAAGGACAGGATTATTTGTGGCCTCTCTGAAGGGTAACTTGCAAGTAGGTGAAATTGTCTGTAATTGTCTGTTAGTAGTTACTAACTTTGTTTTCCCAATTTGGCTTGCCTAGAAACGGTGAAGAAGCTGAACCAAAAAGAAGAGCAGTTTGCACTGATGTGTTCAGAACTGGAGCAGCTCAAGTCTAGTCTGACTGGTAAGGAAGGGATGAGATGGAATGTTCTGGAATTGCATCAGCCCTGTGCTCTGGCATGGCTCCTGCAGCTGCAGGAGGCTTTGCTGTGCCTTCCTCCTCGTGCATCTCTGCAAAACCAGTGCAGAGGGAAGCCAAGCAGAGTTTGTGCCCTGCAGCAAACCTTGCCTGGTTGTTGGTGTGATCCCAAGGGCTGTCCTTGCCCCTGGCAGTGCTGCCCTGGCCTCAGGCATTTTTTACTGTAGCTTGGTGTTGCCTTCTTGTTCATTTTCTGCTGCTCTGCTGAGCAGCTGATGAGTGCTTTCACCTGCAAGACCTGCAGGTCTTCTCCTCCATTTCTTCCTTCCCCTCAGCAGAACTTGTACCAGCATCTCATGGCCTGAGGTGAATCACTTCTGAGACAAAGGGCTCGTAACCAGCTGCTCCTTGCTGTTTCTGAAGAGTCCTTGACCTTTTGCTGTTCAATCAGTCAAAAGTTTTCATTTTAGAGGGGTGATCTGTGAGGTCTGGAGCGTCAGTATTGCAGATTTTAGTTCTTCACAGTTCTCTAGCTGTTCTCTGCATTCCTTCCTCTGAAATGTACAGCTTAACCACTTTTGTTTTGCTCAGAGATGGAGAGCAAGCTGAGGGAGCGAGAAGAGAGGGAGCAGCAGCTGATGGACGCAAAAGCCAAACTTGAAAATGACATTGCAGAGATCATGAAGTCCTCAGGAGACAGCTCTGCCCAGCTCACAAAAATGAATGATGAGCTGAGGTTAAAAGAAAGGTATTTCATCACTGTCAGAGCATTGTCACATCAAATCTCCACTCCCACACTCCCAGCTTCTCATTTTATTTGTCTGTAAATATCTGAACAAGATGCTCCTGAGTGCCACATTGATATGACAAGTGAGCTTATTCTAGCAAGCTAAATCAATCAAAACAGTCTCCTGGGAGTGATTTGAAGAGCATCCAACACTGATAATTGCAAAATTCTTACATAACGTGCTTCTCATTGCCCAGAGTAAATGACCCCTTGAATAATCCAGACTGTTTTGTGATTGTGCTTTATGATTATTTGTTTACCTGAAAAAACTCAGTTTGTTTAGATATGTAAAAGACTTGGGTCACATTTTTGTGAAAGAAAATGTGGGGTTTTTTCCAAAATAAAAATTGCATGTACAGTAGCTGTTCTTTGCCTTTCACAACCCTGTACAGGGGGCAAAGCAACTTGGCCTTCCCTGTGTATACTGAATTTAGCAGAACACTCTCTATCTGTTAAACAATGAAATCTCTTTCTAAATGCTTGGTCAGAATATAGAAACTTCAGCACAATCTTGGCTCTTTCATCCCTGTGCTTGTGGTGCTTGTGGTGCTGTCAGCAGAAAGTGATGTTCTTTCATTTGGTCTTTCCAGGCAGTTGGAGCAAACACAACTCGAGCTTACAAAAGCAAATGAAAAGGCTGCTCAGCTTGAGAAAAACGTGGAGCAGGCAACACAGAAAGCTGAGCAGAGTCAGCTGGAAACTCTCAAGATTCATCAAGCAGAGCTGAAAACTCTGCAGGATCAATTAACAGACATGGTAAGAACGACTTGAACAGCGCTAAAACCGTGCAGAAATACGGTGCCGCTGCTGCTTGAGCTGTTTTACTGTTTCATCTTCCTCCAGAAAAAGCAGATTGAGACCAGCCAACATCAGTACAAAGATCTTCAGGCCAAGCACGAAAAAGAAACTTCTGAGCTGGTGGCCAAACACGATGCAGATGTCCAAGGGTTTAAGCAGAACCTGCTGGATGCAGAAGAGGCGCTGAAAAGTGCCCAGAGGAAAAACAGTGAGCTGGAGGCTCAGGCTGAGGAGCTGCAGAAACTAGCAGAGCAGGCCAGAGTAAGTGGCTCTTGTCACTCTGCAAGTGACTTAAAGTTTAAATTTTCTGTCTCAGTGACTCGTTTTCTCTCTGCTTCAACCTTTCATAGTCTGATTTTTGCAGTGTTCCTGTTTTGAACTTTTCCAGGGTATGTGGGTATGGGTGGGGGAGGAGAAGCCCACAGGACAGACTTGTTATGAGTTTTTCTCTCAGTTACACAAGAGTTGATGAGATACAGTTCTTTGGGATCAGTTAACATTTTTGTTCCTACATCTGGCTCAGCACAGATATTATATGCATATTTATATCCATCATTCCCTGCTTTTTTTATAAGCTTGGTTTTTGAGATGCATTGGGAGCTATTTAATTTAGAAGTGCTACACACCTTTTGTTTTGTACTATGATCTGTAGCTATTCAGTGTGTAGCTTGACTTTAGCAATTTTAATTTTTCCTCCTGTTTCTTTAACTTTGCTGCTTGCTTTCATCCCTCAGTAATTATTTGCTATAATGTTTGCTGTATGATTTAGCAAATTGTTTAGTGTATAAATTGACACACAATATTGAAGCACTGGTGTGGTGTTCTGAATTAAAGGGGTCATGACATCTTTTTGAGAGAACCATGAGGTGAAACTGAGAATTGGAAGTCAGTTTCTAATAGAACTCCTTGCATTTTAATTCACTTTGGAATCAAAATCATGGAATCACTCTGTGGCTCTTCTTTTGAATAATTTAGAGTCAGTCAGTTTATTGAGAGTAGTTTCATAAATGACATGAAATTTTGGATGGAGGAATCTTTAAAGCGTAATTTTTAATAATATTATTTAGCCACTAAAAACTTTTTATGGATGATGCTTTTTCTGTAATGTAGCAGGGGTGTCTGTCAGCAGTTGAGTTCAAACAGGCACTGTGTGTCAATGTATACACTTTTAAAACTTAAATTGCATTTGCTCTATTTGCCCTTAAAGCACATTTTTCATTCGTCTGCTTGACTTGATTTTTGTTTTCCCTTCTCCTCAACTTTATTTCTTTAGTCCTTAAGCTCTGTAATAGCTTCATCCAGAAAAGAAATCGAGCAAATGTCAGACAAGATGAGGGCTTTGATATCAGAAAAGGAGACTTTGGCACAGGAAGGGAATACTTTAAAATTAGAGAGAGGTCCCTTGTTAACAAAACTTAAAGAACTGGAATCAAAGATTTCGTTAATGCAACGAGACCAAGAAGAGCTCAAGGCAGAAAATGAAAGAATCCTAAAGCAGAAGGAAGAAGCTGAGGCCAAAAGCCAGCAGGAGAGCACAGAAAAGGGAGCACTGGTTTTTGAGAAAAGCAAATTACTCTCTGAATTGGAGGCAGCACAGGCAAATCTGCTGAAGGCAGCTCTGGAAAATGAGGCTCTCCAGTCCTTGGAGTTAACCCTGTTCCAAAAGCTGGAGGAGCTGCAGGCCAGCAAAGATGCCATGGATGTGGCGTGTCAGAAACGTGTCCAAGAATGGGAGGAGCTGGAGAATTATCAGAAGACGCTTTTGGAAGAGAAAGATGCCATTCTAAAAGACAAAGATGATGTTATCCAGAAGCTGGGAAGTTCGTGTGAGGCCCTGGCCAGGGACCAAAGGGAGCTGCAGCAGCAAGTGTCAGCTGTGGCTGCAGAGAGAGATTCAGCCCTAGGGGAGCTCGTGGCTCTTCAAGACAGACATGAGGCCCTGGAAAAGGAGCTGGGCAGGGTCTTGCTGAGCTTGCAGGAGGAGAAGGAGATGCTCCTGGAAGGCACAGAGAAGCTGCAAGTGAGTTTAGATAATGCAGTCAGTGAAAACCAGGTGTTGAAAGCGATGGAAGAGGAGATGCAAAGCCAGCTCACCAAAGCCACGAGAGACACCGCGGAGCTGGAGAATTCCCTCGCCAGTCTCACGTGCTGTCTTGAGGAAACGAGAGCCTCAAGAGACACACTCAGTTTGGAATGCAGTCAGTTACATCAAGAGAAAGAGGCTCTTTGCTCATCAGAACAGAGGCTTCTGGCTGAAAGGGAGCAGCTTGTCGATGAAAATAAAGCAATTGCTGAAAAGCTTGCAAAGACCTCAGCAGATGCTGAGCTCTGTGAGAGAACGTGCGCTGAGAAAATGAACAAACTGACCTTGGAAAAGGAATCTATCCTTCAGAAGTCATTGCAGTTTGAAAAGCACAATGAAGCTCTTCTCCAAGAGAAGAAGGAACTGGAGAAGAAGTACTTGGAGCTTCTTGATGAAATCAAGTCTTGTGCAAAGGCAGTTTGTGATCTGAAGAAAGAACATGAGCTGGACCTCTCGTCCAAGAACGCTGTGGCTCAAGAGAATGCCACACTCCAGTATTCCATTGAAGCCCTGAGGGGAGAACTCAGTAAGAAGACTGTAGAAAATGAAGAGTTAGTGGCCTCTAAATGTGACCTTTCCAATCTTCTGAAGGAGACCCAGGATGACAAAAGAGTGTTAGAAGGCGAGCTGGCTGCTGCATCGTACACCACACAGGTCCTGTCATCTTCCTTGCACACCTGCAACTTTGCCAGGGAAATGGTGACCAAGGAGAGGGATGAGCTGCAGGAGGAGTGTCAGAAATTGAACAGAGAGGTTGCTCTTACAAAAGAAACCTTAACCTTGGAAAAGGAAGCTCGAAAAAGGGACGAGAAATCCTTTCTGTTGGGACGTAGGGAACTCCAAAGGAACATCTGCTGCTTAGAGAAGGAGCTAGAGGAGCTGAAAGAGAAAAACAAAGTAGTTGTGGCCGAGAAGACATTTTTAATTCAGGAAATGAAGTTGTTGGAAGTAATGAAAGGGGAAGAAGCTCCCTGTGCAGAGAAAGAGGAGATCATTTCCTTCATGGAGCAGCTGAAGGGTGACTTTGTGTCCTTGTTCAGCTCAGTGGTGCAGTACCGGGGCCTGCACAGCTCCATCTTGAGCAAGATGGAAACCATTGAACACGAGATGGAGCTGATGAAAGAGGAGGAAATTGAGTTGTTCAAGGAGCTGGAGAGCCTGAGGGATGAGCAGGGAACTCTGACCTTCAGTAAGGAGGGAACAGTGAATGAGAAGGGCAAGTTCTTCCAGGATTATCACAGACTGTGTGAGGAGGTTAAACTTTTAGAACAAAGTAATTGTGACCTCTCAGGCAAATTGCTGGAGTCTCAGGGCCAGAATCAGACGCTGAAGGAGCAAATGAACAATCTCATTTTGAAAGTAAAAGAGACTCTCCAGAGCCATGCAGTAGTACAGAATCCAGAGGTATTGAAATTCATAGTTAAAAGTCAAGTCTGGGGCTGCTTCTACTAATGCTGAGCACTAACCCCTGGTGTCCTCTCTGCACTTCATACCACTGCAGTTGTGGGCTCTCTCAATATGCTATTTGGGGGTTGTTGCAAGTTGTAACTATGAGTCTGAAAGACACTTTTATTTTTTTTTTATATTTTTAACTGCAAAACCCCCTGTTAATGCTGAATGTTGCAAGAAAACAACATAAACTGTGAATAAAAGGAAGCTGTGTTCCCTGAATCCAGTAGGAGACACTGAGCAGCTCCTTCTGGTGAAGCACTCTGCAGCTTAAAATCTAAAGTAGTAATAGATAAGCTTTTAGATTGGATCTTTGTGTAATTTTATGTTCAATTACGGCAAACCACAAATCTGAGTTACTCCAAAAACTACAAAAGAATGTGCTGCTGCTGTAAATGTAATTGGATTAAAGCAGTGTGAGAGAAAGGGAAAGACATTGGCAATTCTGGTGTTCTTTTTATTCACAGAAGTGTTTTGTATTCACCACCAACAAATTCTTTATAAAATAATTTCATTTTTAGTTTGTGTGGCTTGAAGCCCAGAAAATCACATTGAATGCAAATTGGGATTAGAAGATCCTATAGATAACACCTCAGCATTTTAATATAATTGTGAATTATTTCCTTTATGAAGCTTTAATGAACAACACTGAAATAATGCAATAATTTGCTTTATCTATAATTCTATTATTTTCAAAATTTTTGAGTTTTTGTAATTCCATATTTTCTGAAAATATCCCATGCTGTTGGAAGTGAATATCTGTTGAATTGCTGCTGCCTAAAGAGGTGAAAGGTCTGAGAGCAGTCACAGTGGTGGCAATGAGAAATGCAGAAATCAGAGGGAATTCCTCAGTGGTGACACCAGCCTGGGGCTATGATCTGTTTCTGCATGGAACTGAATCTTCTCTTCAGTTCATTTTATACTTTATGCAGCTCCAAAATGCAAATAAATTCCCAGTTGAAGCTCCTTACTTACCTGGGAAGCAGCTGACAAACCACAGAGCTGTGCATAAAGTGTTGATCTTTGGCAGTCAGAACTCCTGCTGGGGATAACTGGCTTTTTTTTTTCCCCCATTTCCCTTTATATCCAGGTGGCCAAACTGGCAGATGATGTTTCCCAGGCAGTGGAGCAGGTGACCAAGGAGAAGGATGCCATTCACAAAGAAAAGATTGAAACTTTGGCCTCTCTGGAGGACTCGAGACAGACAAACCAGCAGCTGCAGAATGAAGTAATCACATTAAATGCTTTGCTGTGAAAAGTTGTGCCTGGTTTGTGAGAGCAACTGTTGAATTACAGAGAATTGAAACAGGCAGGAGAGGATTCTGTAGTTTTCCCACTGTGAAAAATTACTGGATGAGTGCAGAGTGATGGAAAGTGCACGTGGTTTTATGGTTATTTTGGATTTTGCATGTGCTGTCAGCAATTCTGTGTCCAGGCTGGGTCTGTGTCTTCTGAGCTGCTCCAGGGAAGGGGAGATGCCCTCACCTCTGATGTCCTGCACTCCCAAAGCACTGGGAGTGAGCAGCTGGGCTGCCCTCAGTGCTGGACCAGGAGAGATTTCCAGCACAAGAATTAAAATTGGTGACGTTCATATGGGAGGGATTCCCTTTCTGGATTAAAAAAATCCACAGGGAGAATGGCTGCAGATTATCTGTTATGTAATAAATACTCTGGGAGCTGCATGCAAACAAATCAGCTCCACCAGCTCCTGGTGTTTCCTGGAGGGACACGAGCTCACAAATCCATGCCCAACACTTTGTCCCATGCCACAAGATCTCTGCAAGGAATTCATTTCCTGTGGGTGCAGGCACAGTTATTCAGCCCTCCCAACTCTCAGAAAATAAGGTATGGAAAAGCAGAATTTATGAGTTACCTTAGAGGAATAAAGATCAAGGGGACAGCTGGTTTTAGCATCAAGCTCTGCATTTAACAAACAAATAATGCTCTGAGTGCTTTGGGCTTTACCTTGGGGTGTTGGCCCCACATTCCTGGAAATTGCTCTCCAGTGGTGTTGGGATTCTTTGTGCTGCTCTCTCTCTTTGCATGCAGGAAGTCTCATAACATTTGTTGTTGGACAAACCCATCAGTGCAGTCAGGCTGGGTTAATTTAGGGGCTAAAGATGGAAAATGGAGCTCAAGCCCCCATTTGGCTGAGAGTTGTTTCCTGAGGACTGTGTGGTTTCATTGGTGTAATGAGGGTTTTTTTCCTCTTTAAGTTGGACATGCTTAAACAAAACAACCTGAAAAATGAAGAAGAGCTTAATAAATCAAAAGAGCTTCTAAATCTGGAGAACAAGAAAGTGGAAGAGCTTAAAAAAGAATTGTAAGTATTTCAGGGTTAATTCTGTTAATTTTTGTGGGTATTTACCTTTGATTTTATTTTTTTTAAATTGTCTTTCAGCACCTTTCCGGTATCCTGACTTACAAAGCAGATATTAGATCAAAATTAAATGTTTGGCATGTGCAAAACTTGACATGAGAATGTTGCTACTAGATAGTTGAAGGGAATTGAAACAAATCCTTGGAGCATAGTCTGAAATAATTTGTTTGTTGGAGCGTTCTGTCACCTGAGGGCACAAGATGATATTAACATTAAAATCATTATTAGAAGACAATTCTGATTTAATTGCAAGCACACTTGGAGGTTTAAGTGGCTTTGTTCATAGAAATTTCACTCTGCTTTTATTTTTCATTGATGGCTTTATGAAGTTTGTTTCTGTGGCCCCACTGTGTATTTATTTCCTAAATGGTGCAAACCAAATCCTACATATGGAATGTAAAACTCGAGTTAATTGTTCATTATTTGAGCTGCTTCATTGAAAAACAACATTTGACATACACAGACTCACTGTGTAACACTGAACACAAACAAATGAACTGAAAGCATTTGAGATAAAATAATTTACCCTGTGGAATCTCATTGTGGCAAAGCTGCCACAGGGAATAAAGAGCCCAGTTATTGCTGCACACCCCCATCCCTCAGAGGTGTCCTGCATTAAATCACAAACCAATTTCCACCTGTGCCCCAAGAGGAATTCCTTGGCTCATGGAGTGAGAGCTGGAATCGCACTGACAGCTTAAGAGCATTATTATTATTATTATTATTATTATTATTATTATTATTATTATTATTAATCCATTTGTCATTTTGTGACAGCTCTGAGGTGACACCAGGGCACAGGTGACAGAATTCAGTGTTTGGCTGTGACTGGCAGCTTGTGCTGGTGGCTTTGGAAAGCCTGGCACAGGAGCAATTCCTCCTCAGTGCTTGTGGTTGATGTAAATGCTGGTTGCTCTAATGCTGGAGCAGCAAGGGAGACTCTGATATTGTGGAAAGGCAGCAGATACTGGGCTGTAATTTGCCAGGCTGGAATTATTTGTAGGACACCACAAGGTGTTCTCAGGACCCTGATCTCTCTCTGAGGGCGTTAATTCTGTTATTTCTGAGATTGAATGTGGCCTCTGATCATCAGAGCTGAGACCTTGGTGAGAAAAGGAAGCTTGTCTAGTTTTCAGTTGATCTTTGCTAGTTGTTTTGTGTGTTGCCTGTTTTAATTACAGTAAGAATTATCTTGGTGACAGGGATGCTGATGAGCAGGGTGAGGAGAGCAGAGGGAATGTGTTGCTTTTGGAGCAGAGGGTGTGACAGGGACAGGGAGTTTTTTGGGAAAGGCTGGGGGAGGGAGAGCTGCAGTGCCTGTGGGAATTGTTGCCGTGAGCGTTTCAGGCACACTGACCCCAGTGGGGTTTTGTTAACACCCTAAATAATCTGTGCCTTAATGCCAGGAGAAAGAGGAGGAGGGGTGAGTGCTGCACCTCAGCAAACAGAGTTAGAAATGTTCCTGTCACTGTTAGAGGTGGAGCAGTCTGCTCCAGCCCATGGGATCAGGGTGGGAATTGGCCAAGGTGACACCAGGTAGAAGGAATGGTTGAAAAATCAGAGTCCCATGAGATGCTGAACTAAAATCAGAGTTTTGTCTAAATGTGCCCAGTAAGAAACAACAGAGCCTTGTGTTTGAAGTGCTTGAGTAAGTTTCTGACTTCACGGTTCTTCTACTTCCCACAGTTATAAAAGTATTTTTAATATTCCAGTCAGGGTTTAAGTCTGTAGTATTGGCACACAGGAGTACCGCATCTCCTTTTTTAAAAAAATAAAAGTAATAAAAATTACTACTCAGTGAAATTAAAGGTGTCTTTTGGCTTTTTGAAGGATGTCAAATCTTGAATATTTTCTGTTAGTCACACATGTTACAGCCAGCATGCTAAATATTTTTAAAAATGCATTGCAAATATATTTTAAGGAAACTGTACTCACTAGTAGCAACACAGGCTGATGAAAGCTGCAAAGCCTTCTTTTCTTCAGCTTTGGTTTTGTCTGATTTGCAGTTTTGTGTCTATTAAAATAATGGAATAGATGAGGTTTTGCTTCCTGTGATCCTGCACTTTTGGATGTCAGACCTGGTAGGGAGTAGTTAAATAAGTGGAGCTCTAAGCTGTTTTTTTTTTTTCCTGTTGCCTTTTATTCCCCCAAGTTCTCTTTCTTTTTTTTATGCTTTTAAGCGATTCAGTTTTACCTCTGGCTGCAAAGTCGCCTTGTGTGAACGGTGCAGGCTGCAAACATCTGCGGCCCCGCTGCCCTGCCTTCCCAAATGCCACGCTGCCGATCCCGGCAGGGCCGGGATTGTCCCCCGGGCTGTCCCCGCTGCCCCGTGCCGTGATGCCCGTGTGTTTTCCAAGCTGTGCAGCCGCCTCTCGGCGCAGTTTTCCCTCTGCTCTCCCGTTCCTATGGTAACGATGCTGTGTCTCTGTGCTCGCAGCGAAGCGCTCAAGCTGGCAGCGGCTCTCCAGTCCCAGCAGCTCGAGGCTCTGCAGGAGCAGAACGTGAAACTGGCCGAGGAGCTGGGCAGGAGCAGGGACGAGGTCTCGAGCCACCACAAGGTAGAGCGGCCGCCGCGGGAGGGTGGAGGCTCGGCCGGGGCTGCCCCCGGGGGTGCCGCTGTGCTCCAGAGGTGCTGGGAACGTTTGGAGATAAATTTGGAAGCCACCTGCACGGGGAGGTTGGAAGTGCAGGCTGACAGAAGGTTACATAAGCTGGGAAGGATACTTGGGAAGGAGCATAAATTAAACGTGCTTTAGCCAAGTGTATTAACAGAGAGTTGCTATTTCTGTCGGGAGTGATTTTTCGTTACACAACTGTGGAAATGTCCATCCACCAGTACTAAGGAAATGCAGCTTTTTAATTCTTAATCCTGCTCTCCCCACTGAAAACTAAAAGCATTTAGGATGTATTTCAGAATACTGTGTGAAACTACTTGGTTGGACTTGTGCTGTGCATGTGTCTGCTCAAACTTCACACTGTGCAGCCAGGCAGTGGTACCAGGGAACAGAACCCCTGCAAGGTGTTTTATTTTTTTTATTTTTTTTTTACTATTATATCTGAACATGTTGTTGGAGTCCTGAAATGGCAAGTTACTCAGCTTATATCACTGTACTTAAAATATAAAATAGATTTACAGCTCCTAATGTGGTGGGTTTAGTTCTTGTGGAGCAGTTCCAGTGACAAGCACACTGTGAAGGAATCTTTGGAAGATCTTATCCAAAAGATCCAAAATTAGGAATGTGGGTTTGTGTCCTGCCTTTCTGAGAGAGCACCTGTGCAGGGAGGGGATTCTGCTCCCTGTGACAGGGCACAGACTCTTCCATCCTGCAACAGGCTTCATATTTTAAATCCCAGAGGCTGATTCTTCCCCAAGGGTTCTGTTTGGAAGTCCTGAGGATGAGTGACTACAGCTCTGGCCAGTGTGTAAATCCTTTAGCTGCTGGCAGGAGTAATGCTCAGGCTCCTTGAGCCTCAAGAGCCCTTGGAGGTGACGAGCAGAGTCCCAGACGTGTGGGCTCAGCACTGACTCATTCCCCATCTGAGGAGCAGAGTGGGGAGAGCACATCCCAACCAGCCAGGGGGAGCTGCTCCCCACTCCCACAGGGTTTATTTCAGAGTCCTTAAAGCAACCTGTTATTTTCAGGGAGAGTTGTAACTTCAGAAGGATTTGGCAGCATTGATCCAATCTTTGTGCGTTTTGTCACCCTGAAAGACCCCGAGGGAAGGGACCCCACGGGCTGGCCCGGTCACTGCCCTGGCTCTGTGGCCTCCTTTGTTTGCAGCTGACCTTGGGGAGGAATCCTGCTGTGGATCTGTCAGCAGGGATCCCTCTCACACTGCCAGGACAGACAGCTGCAGTGTGGGAAGCACAGGGATGAATCCTGGGCTGCACCTCAGCCTGTTGTGCCCAGGCTCCACGAGCGAGGATCTGGAGGATCTGCTGGAGCCTGTTTGCCTTCTGCAGCCCTTTGTGTTCACTGTGTCCCCTTCTGTGAGGAAAATGTGATCTGAGTCTCAGGGATGTGGGGATGCTGCCTGTTGCAGTTCCCAAGTGTTGTATTTGGGCTGTGGGATCTGGTGAACAGCTCGGCCTCCCAAAAGCCAGGGAGGGGCTTTGGTGTCCCAGGTATCCTAACACTCCCCTCTCGTGTCACACCAGTCAGCACCAGTGGCCGCAGCCCTTGGGCTCCCTGGGCTCAGGCTCTCTGTGGGAAAAGGAAAAATGTCACCAGAGAATCCCCCAGCAGATTTTGGAGGAGTGTCCGTGGTGGCAGTGAAGAGTTTCCCACAGCAGGATTGCCCAGGAGCTGCACCCTGTGCTCCCAAAAGAGCAGAGCACAGCGGAGCTCGGGGGCTGTGCAGGTACCTGGGAAATGCATCAGGGAGGGACAAACACAGGATTGGGAATTTAGAGCTGTTGCTGTGGTAACCACATAAATTCTAACAAGTGTGTTGTCACTTGGGTTAGAGAATCTGTGGCTGCTTGTGACACACATTGCAAAATTAATGAATTCTGTTTCATGAATGATTCATGTGGACATGTAAAGGTTAAAGTGTCTCATGCCAAAGATGCTGAGGGAGCTTTTCTGTATTGATCCGTTAATAATTAGCTGATTGTAATTAGTTAAAGCTGATTGTAATTAGTTAAAGAGTCACATTCAGATAGATACTGAGCTCAGAGAATTTTCCTGGCTTCACATTTGTTGTGGCATTTTGGGAGCCTCAGACCTGCTCAGGCATTTGAGTTCATTGGAGAAGGTGTAGAAATACCCAGCAGCTCAACTGCCCATCTTTTATTAACAGTGTGCCAGGTCTGCTCCAAGGTGCTGAGTGTAAGGAAATGCCAGTGCTGGCAGGGAACAGGAATCCAAAAAACCAGCTGGGAATTGTGATGGGCAGGAGATGAGGGGGTGGTTCCCCTCCCTCTGGGGCTCTGCAGGAGGAGAGGGGATGGAACCCACGTGTCAGAACAAGGTCTGGAGAAGAGGCTGAAGCTGCAGCTGCAGGGAGTCACATTTCTCAGACTTGTCACATTCCTCCCTGTCTGTCAGCAGTCTGTACAGATGTCAGGAGTTCACACAGGCAACCTCTGAGACACAAACTGGGGATCAGGGGGTGCTCTGTGCTGCTGGTGGAGCTGGGTTTGACTGCAGGAAAAACTTGGCCATACCCCCACAGTGGTCACTTGCCTTGAGAGACACATCTTGATTTACTTTAATAATTATTTATAAAAAGTCCTTCTGCACTCTTCTAGCATCTGTTTTTCATCTCAATAAATTTGTCTGATAAACCCAGTGAAAGAATCCTGGTTAATCCCAACCCTGGAAGGTTTAACAGCACTGCAGCACAGGGAAGGAGAAGGTGACTGTCAGGAAATGTGGAGGAGATGGCTGCTCTCAGTGAGCTGCTTTTAGCTGAGCTGGGGGCTGGCAGACGCCCTGCCTGCTCGAGGAAACTTGTTTAACACCTTCTGTGCCAGCCCTCAGGATCTGCAGAGTGCTGAAAGAGTTCCCTCTGTCAGGGACAGGAGCTGTTCCAGGGCTCTGAGGTTGCCATTATAAATGTGTGTTCCTGACCTTGGGGATGAACCCTGGAAGCTTCTGAAATCCCACTGGAGCCTGTGCTCAGGGACTGCTGGTACAGACAGTTCTCACAGCAGTCATTGCTGGCTTTGGTCATTGAATAAGAAAGAGGGAGGAGATGCTGAAAAATAATTAATTTGCCTGGAAAACACTCGTTATCTTAACCTTTTCAGAAGATCAGTTGTCCCAGTGTTTCTGTGCTGGGCCTTTGCAGCTTTGTTGCTTTGCATTTCCTAACCCAGTTCAGACCCAAGAACCAACAAAAATAATTTCTGCTGAAGGCTTTGCAGGTTATAAGGGCTTAGGACTGGCCTCACAGAGTTACAGGTTCAGGATGTGGTAACAAACACCACACCAGCAGCTTTGGGATCAATAATTTATCTGTGAATAATGGGGCAGTAACAAACACACATCAGTGGTGCAATGACAGCAAGCCCAGCAATTCCCCAGTGACACTGGTCACGCTCTGCTGTGTGCACAGAACATGGAAATGCTCACAAAGCTCCTCCAGGCCCTCACTAGCTGAGGTTTTGATCACTGAACAGTTTGTGTTTGGGTGCTGTGCTGCTTTGAGGATCTGGGGGCTCTGCAGCCTCTCCCACGTTTATTTTATGATAATGATGCTCTGATACATTACACTAAGGAAACAGTCTGCATTGTATTTATTAACTGGAGTCTCTGTATTTGTGTTTTAGCTGGAAGAGGAGAGATCAGTACTCAATAACCAGTTATTAGAGATGAAAAAGAGGTAAGTTGTGCTGATGTGTGTTTAACCCCAGAGTCCTACAGAAATGGAACACAAACACTGCTCAGAGCTGTTCTTTTCTGTTGTGTCATGGTTAAAAGTGCTGAGTTGTTGCACTCACTGGATTAGAGATGGAAGCATCCACGTTTAGTTCCACACCTCCCACCTTGTGGTAATTCTTATTTGCAGTGACCAGTTTAATGTTTGGTTTTAGTCTGCTCTGGAATGTTGGATTGTCCCTCAGTCTGATAAAATGTGTGCACAGATCTGACCTGGTGAGCTCTTGAAAAATAATGGATAACACAGTGGTGCTGAGGAGGGTTATGAGAGGAAAAGGATGGAAAAGTTTCTGAGCACTTGCTGCTCTCGTGGTTTTGGGCTGTTGAGTTCCTCGTGGGTTATTGCAGTTCATTCAGCACTGCTTTTAAATGCCAGCTCTGTCCTGGGTGACTGGGGCATCCCTTTGTAAACTGCTGCTCAGGGAAAGGTCCCAAGTCACAAATCTGAGTGTGTGCAGTTGATTGGCCCCTGTGCCTGAGGGAAATGGGGCTTTCCAAAAGCAGTTACATAAATCCTTCGAGAACAACAGAGCTCCCCACGACTCCTCAGCTGTTCCAGGAAAAACAAACCCACCCCTGCTAAATTTCCTGGATTCATAATGGTCACAACAAAGAGCAGTGAGTGGCTTTTGGGTGCTCATGCACATCCTTGTATTAGCACTGTTCCCTTCCTCACTCCCTGTCACTGTTCACATCTCCTGCTGCTCCCCAGGCCAGCAGCACTTGGATGTTTCCCAAGCCAGGGCTCCCTCAGGCAGCTGAAGCTGCAGCTTTTCCCAGCCTGTGACTGAAGATGTCTGGAAATGTTTTCAGTAGTGTAACTCCTGAAGTCACTTGAGGGAAGGAAGGAAGGGACCAAGTCATTCAGTACTTTCCAGCAGTTCTGTTTCACAAGAGAACATTTTCAAAGACAAACCCTTTGTAAGTTCTGCTCTTTGTAAGTTCTGTGTGGCTCTGATCTTCTTCTCCTGTTTCACTCTGGGTGAGCTTGAGCTGCCTGAAATAATTCAGACTATTATGAAATCAGTGAAGTGAATTTTACCATGACTTTACCTTCACTTGGTTACACTGAGATGCTCCAGTTTGTGACTCGTTTAATGACATTGCTCAGCAGTGTTGAATAAACTGCAGTGGAAGAGGAAGATGAGCAACAGGAACGGGGGAAAATGAGGAAAGGAATAGGAATAGGAGCAGCCTGGCTGAGGCAAACTGCAGGCACTGGGGCTCAGAACATGCCAGTGTGACATCAGTGCTAATGAAAAAAGTTTGGTGGAATAAAGAGCTAATTAAGTAAAAACAATGAAAAAAATCCCAAATTCCACAGAATTTGGTGATGGGAAGATGAGAATTTCTTCCTTTTGCCTAAAGAATTGGAGCTGCTGAACAAGAGCCATCTCTGGGTTTCAGTTAGGTCAAACCTCTAGAGGTGGTTTCCTCTCCTTCCTTCCACCCCCAGGAATTCTGTCCCTGTTTTAGCATGGCCTTGGATGAGGTAACCCAGCTGGGAGTGCCAGGAGTGTGGTGTTGGATCAGGGGGCTGTGCCCCAGCTCTGGGTTCAGTGTGGGTGGCTGTCTGACTGTCTTGGAGCTTCGCTGTTTCTGGATACTCATTTCATTCCTCTCTCTTCCCTTTCCTGCCCTTGCTTCCCTTGCTATATCTGTGTGTCTTTAATGGTAAGACTCAAGAAAGTCTATCCACGTTACAATAAATAATTTTATTTTTTTTTTTAGTAAAGTTGTTGTACATATTTTGGCTGCCTTTGTCCCTTGGTGTCTTGCTTTTGTTTTGTAAAACACTCAGCTCTATATATACATATATATATATATATATATACAATGAAAAAAAATTCTATATATTTTTTACCAAAACAGAAGAGGCCCTTGGTGCAAATATTGTTCTTCCTTACAGTATTTTGCATTTGTACTCCATGTTTCTAACATGTGGTTCTTGTTATCTTGCATTTTTAAAGCTTACCCAGTAGCACTTTAAGGTATTTGCTTCATTCTTAGAATTTCTTATTTTTGTAGTAAGGGAAGAATCTGGGTGATTTTTTTTTTTTCTAATGTTAAACCAAAACAAATCCCTTCCTCCACAACTTCCACACACTACTCAGAATGTGGTTTAAGCTTCTCAAGAAAGTTTTAAAATGACATCTAAATGAAAAAGTCATTTTTATTATTTTGATTCCCCCCTGCTGCTAAGCACATGATTTGAGAAAAGTTTCACTTCACTAAATCTTTTTTTTTTTTTTTTCCAAATAAAATCAATAGTTTCTACAAGTTTTTCCTTGCAAGCTCTCCCAGTGCAGTTATTTCCCATTCAGCCCCTGCCCTGTAATTCCTGTGTGTGATTCCCACTGCACAGGATGCTCCCAGCTTTCTCCACTTCCAGCAGCAGCCAAGGCCCTGTCTGGCAGTGACCTGTGATCTACGCCAGGGATCTGCACCTCCCCTGCTTGGAGCCTCTCCACTTCCACAGTGTTGGGTCCTGGAGAGACTGCCCAGGGAAAGAAAGACCTTCTTCCCCTCTTGTTTTCTCTCCTCTTTTCTTACCTCCTTTCTCTCCCTTGTGTTTTAGCATTCAAGGCTCCTGTGTTGAGTCTGTAAATATTTTATTTCTCTCCTTACAACCTGTTTGCCTTTTTCAGCCACCTCAGCCTTGTGGTGGTTAAAGCTGAGCCCGACAAATGGCAAATTAACCATATTTGTGCCAAAAGCATCTGTTTGGTCCTGATCTCTCCATGAAGATCTGACCAAGTGGAAACATTGGCTGAATCCCAGGCTCCTGAGCATGGGCTGAGTCACTGGGGCTCCCATCTGCCCTTCCCCAGCTGCGGGGACGCTCGGGAGAAGTCTCGGGTGAGCAGAGCTTGTGAGCAGCAACTTCCAGATGTGATTCCCAGCTGACCTCAGGGTCTCCTTCCCAGCAAATCCTGGATTTGCAGCTCTGCTCTGCCAGCAGCACCCCCTGCCCTGGTGGCACATCCTTTCCCACAGCAGCACCGCCTCTGATGCACACAGCAAAGCCCTGCAGGTCATGGGCCAGGAATCCTGCAGGAGAACCTGGGGCTGCCCGGGGAGCTCTGAGAGCTTTGCTGACTTGGGGTGCCCTGGGGCTCTTTCCATGCCAGTGCTCTTTTGGGTTTTATTAACCAGACTCTGACTTGAATGTGAAGGCAAGATCACACAGGCTGCAAGTTGTTGTGTTTCCACTTCTGTTGATTCTCTCATTGTAAAAATGCACCAAAACCAAATCAAATTTTGGTTCTTGTTCGGTAGCTGCCTCAGCTTTTCTAAACCCCAGATTCTCCACTTGCTGCTTCCATTGCTGAGTACAATCTGAACAATGAAAGAATTGCATTGATTGTGCTCTCATTGTTGAGTTTCTCTCGAGTGGGTGAGATTTCCTGTGTTTCATGGTCTGGGTATCATGGCTCTCACTAAGTGTAGAGATGGAAACTTTTCCATTTGAGCATCCTCCCCCGTGATGGGCTCTGCTCCTGACCCCTCAGCAGTGCTGGGGGGAGTGGTGCAGTTTAGAATCCCTGCAGGAGCTCAGAGCCAACAGCAGCACTGCTGCAGAGCCAGCTCCTCTTGGAGAAAAGGAAATGGTTTGAAGTCACTTCTTTATTGTTTTCTTTTTCAACCCAAATCTTTCAGCTTGTAAGGAAGTTTGTAGCAATGCTCCTCCCATCAGAGGACAGTTCTGTGTGTGTTCTGTGATCAGCTTGCACCAGTGTCACAGCAGTGGTGCCTTGAGGCAGAAGTTGTATCTCTGTCAGATCAGAAATAGAAAATATTTGGAAAGGGAGTTGTGCCTGCTTTGGAGGATTCCTTTTTAACCCTTCTCCCATGAAATAAATCCCATGTGGTTTCTCCATGTGCAGGAAATGATGATGTCACTGAAATTAGTGAGGACCAGCTGATATTTCCAGCCTCATCCATGCTTTGCATGACAACTTGTACAATGAGCTTTGCATGCCTGTTTTGTTGCTTGTTAGTAATTTTCAAGAAGTAACAAAACTCTCGAGTTAGGTTTTGTGGAACACTGTGCAACATGTTTGTTTATCCTGTATCTCCCCAGTCTGTTAACTTGCTCCTTTAAATTCAAATGGATACGGTGCTATGCAGATTCTGGCATGTACTACCTAGGTAAAGTTTTTGCTTTGTTTTGTAACACCTGAAATGTTTGTACATATCTAAAACCTTAGTCAAGTAGTAAATTGTAATTTGTTTTTTAAGAACCACTTCTTAAGTAGTTTAATACTTGAAATTAAATGAAACTACTTTAGGCCACTACAGTTACCCATTCCATGAGATGACTTGTGGTTTTACTTGATTTTCTTTTAGAGAATCAACTTTAAAAAAAGAAATTGATGAAGAGAGAGCATCTTTACAGAAATCCATCAATGTTACTAGTGCCTTGATCACACAAAAAGATGAGGAACTGGAAAAACTCAGGCATGAGGTAAATGAGGAATGGATGATTCCTAATTTTAATGAAGTTGCAGCCAGGCTTTGTGTGCTGGCTCCTGAAGAGCTGGCTGATCATTTTTCTTTCATGTGCCATAGTTAAAGCTTAGCATCACATCTCTGGATGTCAGGGGGCTCCTGGCATTTGGTTTTGGTGGTTGCTCAGCCCCTGCTCCAAGGGCCCTGCCTTGGTGCTCTGGCTTGTGCTGGAAGGTCCAAGTGTTGTCAAACAACTCTTGCAGATCACGGTGCTGCGCGGAGAAAACGCCTCTGCAAAAACCCTGCAGTCAGTGGTGAAGTCACTGGAGTCTGACAAACTGAAACTTGAGGAAAAGGTGAAGAACTTGGAGCAAAAACTCAAGGAAAACAACGAGCAGCCTTTAACTGTAATGAGCCCCTCAGGTAAAGCGAGAGCCACTCAGTGATGTTATTTGTGACTGAGCCGTGGCAGGAGTCACATTGTACCTTGTTTGCTTCTTTTTTTAAAGGTGATGCTGCTACTCTGCTTCAGGAGGAAATTGCAAGAGAGAAGCAGGTACTGCATGTGCACATGAACATTCTACACCAGCAGTGGGGCTGTAGGAGAGGGGAACATTCCAAAGACAGTCCTTACCTGGTTTTGTCAGCCAGGATTTTAATGGGCAGATTCATCTTGTAGCCCCTCAGTTTCTGAAGGGAAATGTCACTGACAGTAAATGGTAAGAATCAAGTGATGAGTGATACTGGAGAAACAGTTCAGATCATGGGGATGTGAGGAAACAAGCAGGAAATGAGGGTGCTGAGCTGTGCCCTGCAGCCTGTCACAGCACTCACTGCTCCTTGGCCTTTCCAGAGGTTTCTTGATGTGCATGAGGAAAAGCTGTGGCCCACCTGAAGCTGGTGCTTGCCAGCTTGGAGAAATGGGCTCCCTGAGCTCCTGGGTATCTCTAAGCTCTGCAGTTCTTCCTGACTGCAGAACTGGACTCAGACAAGTGTTGGCAGCACTGGAGAGGGGAGGTGCTCAGCTGGCGCAGGAGATGTGATTCAGAGTGGAACAGTCACAGTGACCTCATGAATGCTGCTCCACAGGGGCCTGTGCCAACAAGTGCCTAGAAAATATGGTTAGAATAGAATCACCTTCTGCTCACAATAAAGACTTTGTTAGATCAGGAACGTCAGTCACAGTGATTTAAAAATGTCCTTCCAGTTGTGCAGCCACCAGAAATGCCATGAACATACACTAACCACCCATCTTTTTCTGCTTTTCTGCTTCCCTGAATTCACCTGCTGATGGCGACCCTTCCTTCCACCAGGGCGAGGTTGGTTCCACTTCTCTCTTCCCTGTTCATTTGCCAAGTGTTCCTTGGTTACACTCAGCAGTGCTGAACCCTGGCCTGGGGGAGGTGCCATCCCTGCCCCTCTGACTCTCCCTGTCCTTGGCTCTCTAGATCGACTTCCTGAATTCAGTGATAGTGGATCTGCAGAGGAGGAACGAAGAATTGAACTTGAAGATACAAAGAATGTGTGAAGCAGCCCTCAATGGCAATGAAGAGGAGATAAACAACTATGACAGGTAGAAATCCTAAAGGGAACCTTGGCTCTTGTTCTGGGAGATGCATGACGCAGCAGCCTGATCTCAGCTGTCAGGAGGGACAGACAGAGATTCCCTGAAGTTCAGGGGTTGAATCCAGGCTTCTCTTTACACTGGGGTGTAACTGGGGGTGCCAGGGGTGCTCTGTGGTGATCAGTCACAAACACTGATGTACTGACACGTCTGTTGTATGACTTGGTGAATCTGGCTCTTCCCATGTGCAGAAGAGGCTTTGCTCCCAAGAGGCTCTAGCTGTGTTGGGATGGGGAGAATAATCCAGAGAAACAGAACTAAATTTGATGTGTCATGACTTCAGCTCTCTTAGGGGAAAAGAGAAACTCGTTTACATGTGTTTCTTTTCCATGCTGCACAAACAGCAGCTTGTTCAGTAAATACTGGAGTGTAGGGGACTGTGAGGGCACTGCAGGGTGGTGGAGGAGGGTTCATGTCCTACTTCAGTTCGAGTTTCCTGAGTCTCAGTAACCCTGTGTGTGACCTGTGCCTCTCGCAGCGAGGAGGAGAGCCTGTCCAAGAAGAAGCCGCGGCTCTTCTGCGACATCTGCGGCTGCTTCGACCTGCACGACACCGAGGACTGCCCGACGCAGGCGCAGGCTCTGGAGGAGCCGCCGCACTCGGCGCACCACGGCAGCCGGCGCGAGGAGCGGCCCTACTGCGACACGTGCGAGGTGTTCGGCCACTGGACCGCCGACTGCAACGACGACGAGACCTTCTGATGGCGGGGCCAGCCCTGTCCCCCCCACCCCTGTGCAGCACCAGCAGCGCCCTGCTGAACGTCAGGACAAGGGACAGCGAGCCCCACGCCCTGCCCGCCCGCTCCGCAGTCCCTACAAGCATCAATCTTTTGCTCTTCCGTTAATGAATACCCTCTGTCCCTTTTTAACAAACTTCAGTGAAAGATTAATAAATGATTTAACAAGTGACTTTTATGCTGTTTCTTCCCAGGTTCTGGGTTTGTCCCGCCCTTAACAGGAAATTCCCCAGTGCTGTTGGATTTTATTGATGGGAAAACATGTATAGGAATGAAGCACTAGAGTTATATTAAAGCTTATTTAAATACCTTGAAAATATGCTGTTAATTTTCATATTTGCACTAAACCATTTTAAGGCTGAATTTGTACATTTAGATTTCTAAGCTTTTTTTTTTGACACTGGACTGAGTTGAGAAATGTTTCATCTTTATTTTCATTTACTCCTTTGATTGTGATGTCACTCGGTGCCGTGAGCTCTGGGTTGTGGTTTGGTGTGAAACATGGAAGTGACGCAGGTAAGGAGCTGCTGGGGGTTTTTTTGGAAACCTGGATGGTGTGCACAGCTGTGCACACCTGGAACAGTTTGTGGGCCATCCCTGTTTTGCATTCTCTCAGCTTCTATATAGTGAGTGTGGTGTGTGTGTATATATGCATATATATAATAAAGTTATATTTTGGAAAAAAAAAAAAAAGTGTGTTTTCTTTTCTACATTTCTCTTCAGAGGGGTTCTGAGTGGGGACAGACGTGCCCTGGGGCTGCCCTGTAAATCACAGAATCCATCACCAGGTCTGACTGAACATGACCAGGGCACTCCTGAGTGCCAGTCCAGTCCTTAGTTAAATATCTCCAGGGACAGTGACTGCACCGCCTCCCTGAGCAACATTTAATCACCTTTCAGTGAAGATTCCTCCTGCTGTCCAACCTGAACCCCTCCTGGTGCAGCTTTAGGCCATGTCCTGTCCCCGTTCCTGAGAGCAGAGCCTGTCCCCTCCTGTCAGGGAGTTATGCGGAGCCACAAGGTCCCTGAGCCTCCTGAGCTCCTTTCCCAGCTCCATTCCCTTCCCTGGACACGCTCCTCAGTGTTCTCCGTGAATGGAGGGCCCAGAACTGGACCCAGCAGTCCAGGTGTGGCCTCAGCAGTGCCCAGCGGGAGGCAGGTCCGCGGTGCAGCAGCACGCATGACACACTCATGTGACACACTCATGTGACACAGTCATGTGACACAGTCATGTGACACACTCATGTGACACACTCATGTGACACAGTCATGTGACGCACACGTGACTGCTCGCGGGCACGTGAGCGGGCGGCCATGGCGGCGCACCTGAGCTCGGGCCGGGTGAATCTGACGGCGCTGCGCGAGGCGGGGCGGCGCGAGCTGCGCGAGTTCCTCGACAAGTGCGCGGGCTCCAAGGTGGGCACGGCGGGGCCGGGGGAATGGCGGGGCCGGGCGGGGTCCCGCGGGCGGTGCCACCCTCTGATCCCGCGTCCCTTCCCGCAGGCCATCGTGTGGGACGAGTACCTGACCGGCCCCTTCGGGCTCATCGCGCAGTACTCGCTGCTCAAGGTAAGCACCGCGGGCAGGCGGCCGGGCCCCGGCGCTCCCGCTCTCGGCTGACGGCCGTGCCTCCACGCAGGAGCATGAGGTGGAGAAGATGTTCACGCTCAAGCCGGGCCGGCTGCCCCCGGCTGATGTCAAGAACATCATCTTCTTCGTCAGGCCCAAGCTGGAGCTGATGGACATCATCACGGACAACGTGCTCAGGTACGGCGGGCAGGGCGGCCCAGGAGGGGACAGGTGTGGCCTGAATCACCGTGGGGTTTGTTCGCGTGTGCAGCCACCAAACTGCGGCACAGCCACTCTGCAGAGGGGGTGTGAGACACTCTGGGCAGGGGGGGCTGCACCTTGGCAGCGATGCAGAGGCTGCACTCTGCCCTGCGAGGATGTGCACTCCTGTAATTATCTGGAATGAGTCCTGCTTGGATTGCTGTGCCTTTTTGGAACTGCAGGTGTCAGAGCTGTGGCTGCCCAAGGCTGGACACTGACACTCAAACTCCAGTGCAGCATTCCCATTCTGTGTGAATCCAGTGCCCCCTGCCCGTGGTCCATGCTCCCAGTGCAGTGAGTGACCGTGCGCTGCGCTCCTGCTGTGACTTTTCCAGGGAAGACAGAGGCCGCTCTCCGCAGAGGGATTTCCACATCCTGTTCGTGCCGCGCCGCAGCCTCCTGTGCGAGCAGTGGCTGAAGGAGCAGGGAGTGCTGGGCTCCTTCATCCACCGTGAGCAGTACAGCCTGGACCTGATCCCCTTCGACGGAGACCTGCTCTCCATGGAGTCCGAGAGCGCCTTCAAGGTGCGCGCTCACTGCGTCCTCCCGGAAAAACGCCGTGGTTTTGTGCTGGATGTTGGCGCTGCTGCAGCGTCTCTCAGAGGGTTTGTGAGTGACCTGCCCAGCAAGGAAAGGCCTTGCAGAGCAAACCTGGCTCAGTGCTGAAGCCTGAACTGCCCTGAGTGTTTGCACACTAAATGCTGAACAGAACAGAAACTACACTGAGCTGCTCCCCAGTTGCTCCAGCTGGTGTCATTGTCACAGATGGAGCATTGCTGAGGCTTAAAGCACTCAGCTGTCACAAGAAGCCAGCACGGTTTGTGTTCTGCACAGCCAGGGAGCCGTGTGTGATGGTTCTCACTGCACTGAGCTGCACTGAGCATTAACAGCTGTCACATCCCAGCTGCACGTCCAGCGTTCCCAGAGTGCTGCATCTGAGGACAGGAGAGTTTGGGGTTTCTTGGCCCTCTCTGTCCTGTGTGTAGCCCAGAGGATGTGTCAGGGCTTGCAGCTGTAATGAGGTGTTGGATGCTTACACTGGCCTAGTTAGCAGGAGAGAGTCCTTCCAGTCACTTTCTTTTACTCCATCAAATTGGATTTGTGTCTGGAATTCAGAAATATTGTCTGGTCATCAAAAAAATTATTTGATGTAGTGACAGCTCAGATAATAAGGTCCATATATGCCAACAGCCATAGTTTGTCCCCAGCCTGTGTCTCCTCTGAACTGTTCACATGGACCCTGCTGTGCTGTGGAGGCAGCTGTATTGGAGTGGCACCTTCCATGAGAATCCCTCTTGTTCTTTAGGAATGTTACCTGGAGAGTGACCAGACCAGTCTGTACCATGCAGCAAAGGGGCTGATGACTCTGCAGGCTCTCTACGGAACCATCCCGCAGATTTTTGGGAAGGGCGACTGTGCTCGGGTGAGGCTGAACAAATGCATCTTGTTCCTAAGGAGTGTTTGGTTAAATGCATCTCTGGGTTTTTTTAATCCAGCCATGACACACCCACATCCTTTCTGATCAATCTGTGGTTTAATTGGTATTTTTTGTGGTGAGGGAGCAGCTTGAGGTGAATGCAATGCTTTTGTTTTCCCTGTAGCTCCTGCCATGCCCTTCCTGCAGGGCCCAGAGGCCACATCCATCTGCTGTGGCCTGCACCATAACCAGAGCAATGCAATTCCCTTGCAGCACGTGGCCAACATGATGATCAGGATGAAGAGGGAGTTCCCTGGCAGCCAGAATTCCATATTCCCAGTCTTTGACACCCTGCTGCTGCTGGACCGCAACGTGGACCTGCTGACCCCGCTGGCCACGCAGCTGACCTACGAGGGGCTCATCGATGAGATCTATGGCATTCAGAACAGTGAGTCCTGCAGGGGAGAGCAGCTTTCTGTGTCCTGGGGCAGGTTGCAGTGTGTTCGGTGGGTTTGTGCTCCACTAAATGTGATGTGGGAGCAATGTGAGTTTTTTTCAGTCCCAAGCTGGAGCACACCAAGATCCATTCTGGCTGTTTTTGCCTGGGGAGCCAGGGACAGTCTGTGGTTACTGAAAGGGCATCTTTTGGCTGCTGGCTGCTGCAGGCAGTGACAACAGGGAGTGTGTGAGTGGGAATGGCAGTGTGTGCCTTCAGCATCCATCCTGCTGGATCACGTGCCACGCTGAGGGGACAGGGACGGTTTGTGAAATGCCATTTTCAGATCGCTGTACTGAACCTCTTCAGGGGGTAAGAAAATTCCAGAGAGGCATTTCTGGGCTGTAATCCCTCCTGCTGGACTGGAGTAGCTGCTGGGCTGCATCCAAGCCTCTCTGAAAGCAGCTGGCACTTGAGCTCTGATGTTTGTGTAGGTCCCTGGCTGAGTGCAGGGAGACTCTCCTTAATTAACACCCAGGCACTGAGTGGTTTGAGTGTTAATATTGCTTTGCTACTCTGAGCTGTTTCCAGCTCAGGGGACACTTTCTCACTGATCTTAACTTCTGCTGAGCAAGTTCCAGTCCTTATAAGGGTTATTCTCTGCATTTGGCAGCTTATGTGAAACTCCCTCCTGAGAAGTTTGCCCCGAAGAAGCAGGGTGAGGGTGGGAAGGATCTCCCCACAGAACCCAAGAAGCTGCAGCTGAACTCTGCAGAAGAGCTTTATGCTGAAATCCGAGACAAGAACTTCAATGCTGTGGGGTCAGTGCTGAGCAAGAAAGCCAAGATCATCTCAGCAGCCTTTGAGGTGAGGCCTGTGTCCTGCAGTGCATCAGATAATTCACAGTCTGTGTTGACTGGCAGCTCAGGCTGCTCCCACACAGTAATCCGACAGTAATCCAAAAAAAAAAAAACAGGAAGCTGTTCCAGTCTGTTCCCCTGCCCTGGGATGAGGTCAGCTCCACTTGGATTGTTCTGAGTAGGTGTTGGTCAGATCTCCTTTTGGAAGCCTGTAGTAATGTGGTTCCTCATTTGTCCCCACACCCCACACCTCTGGGGCTTTCCCTCTGTTCAGAGCTTGCTTAACCCACCCTTGTGCTGTGTGAGCCCAGAGATCCCATAACAGGAATTGCTCTCTTCAGTCTGCAGGGGTCAGGTTCTGCTTCCCTCTGCAAGAACCCAAAGGTGATTTTTAGTGTGCTGATTAATTCCACTTGGCTGCTGTTGTTCACTGAAAGGTCCTTTTCCCTTCAGGGCAGAGAAAAAGCTTTAAGCCATAAAACACCAGAATGTGCTTTCACAGAGTGGTATGGCTGGCATCAGAAACAACAGAAATGTGCAAAAGACGTTGCACGTTTGTGGTTTTGTTGGAAACATCCTGTGGATGATTCATAAACTGAGATCCCATATCTCATTTTTCTGACCTCATGGGGACTCTCAAGAGAACTTGTTTCACTCTTTGATTTTATTTCATTGAGGGGGCTTTTTTAGCTTAACCTCTGCCACATCTAAGATGAGGTAGTGGTACCTTAACTGCAATACTGAGTGCTCAGCCTCATCCCCCAGTGCAGCTCTGACTCTGCACTATTAGTGCTGGAGGTGCTAAAGATGGATTGTTCATACTGCTTGTTAAAGAAGAGAATTCTAAGAAATTGTCAGCAGTAATAGGTGATAATGAAACAGCAGTGTATTGGCAGCAGAGGACTTCTTCAATCACAGGCTCCATCATGACTCTCCTGCCTGCACTTGCCCATTTAAATCCTTCATGGACGAGTCAAATTATTACTATTTGTATTCCAAGTTGCAGCAAGACTCTGGAGCTGAACCCTGCATGGTGCTTCAGCACACCCTGCCTCTAAACTTGGCACGCTGTTGGCACCGAGTAGAGTGAATGGCAGACCCTGCCAGCCCAGTTCCTCAGCACCTTTCACTCCTGCTCCAAGGGGAGACATTCCCCAGCATTTGCCTAGAGCTCCCTGTCAGGAAAGTAATTCCTCTTTGTGTGAAAAACGGAGGTTTCCCTGGTAGGGAACTTGAGGAGCACCTAGTGATGACTGGAGCCAGACAAATGTGAATAAAATGATTTATAGCATTGGAATCCTGCTGTATTACATGCTGCCTCTCCCCATGATCCAGGTGCTGTTTCACTGTAAGCACCTAAAGCCCTAAACTCCCTTCAGCGAGCGCAGTAAAAATTCTTGATGATAAAATGATGTGGTTGGTGTTAGTAACACGAACAAGCCTAACCCAAGTGATGGATTTCTCCAGGAAAGGCACCATGCCAAGACAGTTGGGGAGATCAAGCAGTTTGTGTCCCAGCTGCCTCACATGCAGGCAGCGAGGAGCTCGCTGGCCAACCACACCTCCATCGCAGAGCTCATCAAGGACATCACCAGTGAGTAGGAGTCATTTCAATCCAGCGGGATGCCACAGAATTGATGGACAGCCTGGCAAAAACTGGCTTTGCTCCATCCAGTGCATCTCTGTTGAAATGTTCAATGTAAAACATAAGGTGTCAGTTGCCGTTGTATTGATTTTCATTCTTTTCCAAAGCATCTGAAGATTTCTTTGATAATTTAACTGTGGAGCAAGAGTTCATGTCTGGAATAGACACAGACAAGGTAAGTAGATAATGGCAATTAACCACTCTTACATCTTCAAAAACAATTTTTTGGGGTTTTTTTGTTTGGTTTTTTGGGTTTTTGGTTTTTTGGGTTTTTGGTTTTTTGGGGGTTTTTTTGGTTTTTTTTTTTTTTTTTTTCTGGTTGGTTGGGTTTTTTTGAGAAGGAAATATCTGATCTAGATGATGTCCAGTGAAATGGATCTCTGAGTTACCTGTGCACACCTGGGATGCTTGACCTATCCTGAGGCACCCTGTGCTCCGAGAGATCAGTGAGACATAGAACATGGTTAATAAGAATTTTTCAGTGCATCAGGCAAAGTCTGGCTACTGAGAGGAGCTGAGATGCTCTGGGAGAACCTGGGTGGAACCAATGCTGGGTCCCTGATTTACAGATGGTCCTGGAGAGCAGCTGCTCCTCTTTCTTTCTGTTTTGGAGATCCAGGCAAAGCAGGTCTTTGTTTCCAGGTCTGATGGGCACTTGAACAATTCTTTAAATGACTGCTTATGTATTTTATTTAATAGGTTAACAATTACATTGAAGACTGCATAGCTCAGAAACATCCACTGATCAAGATCCTGCGCCTCGTTTGCTTGCAGTCTGTGTGCAACAGTGGGCTGAAGCAGAAGGTTCTGGACCATTACAAAAGAGAGATTCTCCAGGTTAGGCTCTTAACATTTGGATCAATAAATTCCTGAGAAAATCCACATCAAATCTTCAGCTCCACACTTCAATTCTAGACAGACACATCTTACACCTGAATAATGTACATTGGGTTTCTGTCTGGGCTAGTACTTGGGAGGTGCTTTTGTGTGTTACAACATGTAGATACAGAGCTTAATACTTCTTACTAATATTATTTAAACACTCTAAATTGGATATTCTCTACAGAGATCTTAACCAAAAAAGCATTTTTAAAACAAACATCTTTTTAAACAAACATTTCTTAAAACAAACATATTTTTTAAACAAACATCTTTGCTTTTTTTTTTCTTTTCTGTTTTAAACACTGGTCATGGGTTATTGCCATGACATTAAAGGTGATTTCTTCATATTACAGACTTATGGCTATGAGCATATATTGACCTTAAACAACCTGGAAAAGGCTGGACTCCTGAAACCCCAGACAGGTGGCAGGAATAACTACCCAACGATCAGGAAAACGCTGCGCCTGTGGATGGATGATGTTAATGAGCAGGTAAACATTACCTCCAGAATTACGTGCAGCAGGAAAACCTTTTTTATTTAATGTTCTTGATTTCTTTGAGGCTGTTCTGCAGCACTGACCTGCTGCTGCCTCTGTGTGTGTCCCCAGAACCCCAATGACATCTCGTACGTGTACAGCGGCTACGCCCCGCTGAGCGTGCGCCTGGCGCAGCTGCTGGCCCGCCCGGGCTGGCGCAGCATCGAGGAGGTTCTGAAGATGCTGCCAGGGCCCCATTTCGAGGAGAGGCAGCAGCTCCCTACTGGCCTGCAGAAAAAGCGTGAGTTTGGCTTTGTTTTCCCGTGCTTTGCAGGGGATTGAGTCAGATTGTCTCTCTAAACTGGAATTAGAGCAGGCAGAGTCCAGGTTTCTGTCTCATCCTCCTGTTCCACAGCAGTGTTAAGATTGACCTAACCCTCCTTTGATAAGTGGTTTAACTTCTTATCAGAGTGCTAAAATAAACCCTAAACCTATACTGGGATTTTTATCAGTTATGTTATGTGAAGGAGAGTCAGCATCACTCCCAGAAGCACGTCCTGCAGCAACTCCAGAGCTGCATTTCTTTGTCCAAGCCGCTAATTCAGCTAATTTGAGTTTGACTGACAATTGATGCAAAGGAGCTGGAAAAATCAAACCAGGCCAACCTGGACCTTTTTTTGTGAACCCACAGGTCAGCAGGGTGAGAACAGAGTGACCCTGGTGTTCTTCCTGGGGGGAGTCACGTACGCGGAAATCGCCGCGCTGAGATTTCTGTCCCAGATGGAGGATGGAGGCACAGAGTACATCATTGCCACTACAAAACTCATCAATGGGACAACCTGGATCAAATCCTTGATGGAAAAGCTGGAGCCTGCCCCGTTCTAGGGTGTGTGCTGAGAGACAGTGAGTGTGAGAGGCACTGTGTAACACAGGCAAGTCAGCTGCTGCTCCTGGCACGGCAGTGAAGGGAGCTCTCCTGGGACCAGCTCGTGAGCAGTTACCCTCATCCCTTCTGCATTTCTGTGCAACTTCCCAGCAGACAAGCAGGGTTGGAAGGCACTAATGATAAACAGTGGGAAAGAGAGAGAGATCCCTGCTCATGGTCTGACCTGGCAGCCAAGCACTGGGGCAGCAGGAATGGGCCTGGTCCTTCTCTTTGGCTTTTTTTCTTTTAGTTTAGCTTTGGTGGCAGATGTGATTTCTGTTCTTTACCCCACTAAGGTGCTGAGGAGGCAGGATGTTCTCTATTCCTGACTTCATGCCAGTGTTCCCAGACTGTCTCTGGTGCCTGATACATTCCATGGATGCACTGGATGTGTCAGAGATCTGTACCCAGCTGTACCTGTGATCCTTGAGCCTTTCACTTCACTTATCCCCTGAAGGGATCGCTGTGAGGTGACTTTTTTGTCCCAGGTACAGCCACCTGACTCTGGAAAGCTCCTCCAGAGTTTGAATGACATCAGTGTGTCCTGAGTTTGTGGTGGAAGACACACAAACACTCCCTGTGTGTGGGCCAGAAATAGCAAGAGCAGGGACGCAGTAAACAGTGGGTTTAAAACAGACACCTTTTTCACCCCCTGGTCAGGTTAAAAACTGTGGTACTTGGTGTCACAGGCTACTGTAGAGCTCAGACTCATAAAATGGAATTTTCCATGGGCTTGGTAGCTGGGCCCTTGGTGTGCAAGAGGCAGCTCCTGATTCCAGAGGCTGGGAAGGCAGAGCAGGGTCCCTGGTGGTGCCTGTGCTGCTGCTGGGCACTGCCAGTGTCCCCACAGCCACTGGGGCCTCTTCCACGTTGCAGTTCACTCTTAAATACTGTGGAAAAAAATCCCACTCCCCACCTTAAATCACTCTCTTAACAAACATTTCTGCCTTATTTATCATGTATAGTATGTCCCAGTAAATCCCTTGATTTTTCCGAGTTGTCACAGTGGGTTTTGGTCTGTTTTATTTTCTAACACAGTTCTGCCAAGTCAGACACTCCACGGAGCCCCTCCATCTGTTTAACTCCAGTTGACTTATTATAATAAAATAAAGATGTATTTAATCTTTTTTTTTTGGAAGTGTTTGCCTTCTCTCTCTCTCTCTCTCTCTCTCTCTCTCTCTCTCTCTCTAGAATACAAAAATAAAATAAAACCCTGCACTGTGGTAGCTGTATCCTTGTCTCCTCGTCCCAAAATAACTGAATTACTTATGATGAATTCACTATGTTCCAGGTGTTTTATAATTAAGGCTCATGCAAAATTTCATTCTGTTCTGCCACCTTACATATTACTTTAAAAGTGGAATTTCTGAGCTTTTGAAGGAAAATATAATTTCAGTCACTGGAGACTTTGTATTTCAGGTGGGCAGGCAGCTTGTGGACAGACAACAAAAAACACACTGCAACTTCAGTGATGCAAGAAGAGCAAACACGGATTGTTTGCTCTGCAAGTTCCATTTAAAGTAGCTAATTTCAGAGTATTTAAAAGGAAAAGTGAATTAGGTTTGGATCAAAAATTAGATGTTACTGTGTAGAGAAAAACAAGAAATTGACTCAGAGCAACAGAGTGTCCTTGGGTTGGCCTTGAGGGTCTTTGTAGTATCACCAGTTCCAGACTTTTTTTTTTTTTTTTAATCATAATTGGATTTAAAAGGAAATACTGACCAGGCTGATTTCTGAGCTAAGGTCCTGCTGTGTAAAAGCCACACCACAGGTGAATAAAGGAAAACACACAAAGACTGGCTCACCTTTCCCTGGCCAGCAGTCAGTGACAATACTTTTTTTTGGTAAGAGTTAACACCAGACACTTGGAAAACTCTGAATTCATCACCAGCATTGCTGCCTATTTTTTTGCACCTGCACCAGCACTGAGCTAGAACCGTGCAGCCACTCCACCTAGACAAAGCCTCTTCCTGGAACTATTCAGCAACAAAATAAAAGCCATCCTGACGCTGATCAATTCCCTGGAGGAGCAATTACTATTTAACAGGCTTCCTGGGCAGCTGACGATGTTCTGTGTCTGTCCAAGGCCCTGCTGACCATGTGGGTAATAATTTGATAATGAGAACCTAATTAAATTAAGGAACCATTTTCTACATCATAATATCTTTGTAGGTAAGAGATTTGATTTGCAGTACATAATCTTCCTTCTCTCTGCTGTCTGCATTGCAAAAAAAAAAAAAGAAAATATTACCCCACCTCTACCCCAAAAGACTTTCACTTTTCATACAACATTATCAGAAGCAGTTTTGCTAAGAATAAACAGAGCCTGGCTCTCTCCTCCCCTCACTGCAAAGGAGCTGCAGCACTTGAGCTCTAAAAGGTTGGGATGACTCTGGGAGGGAGGGTAAGGGTAACACCACAGCAGTGACCTGGGGACAGTGCAGGGATCAGGCTGCCTTCAGCCCTCACTGACTTTTGCTAAAAGATCCTGGCTCAGCCTGCACAGTCCCACCCTGGGGACGAGCCCCAGCTGGGTGAGAGCATCCTCCTCCCTGGGTGGCTCACAGGGCGCTCAGGGAACAGAGCAAGAGGAACTGCAGCCTTGGAGATAGCAGAACAAAACGTGTGAGATGACATAACGTTTTGTCAGAGGCAAACCCCCACTTCTCAACAAATGCAGGTTTTGATCTGGTGACTCCAAGCCCTGGCACTGGAACTCTGGAAACGCTGCTGCCCAGGGGAAGGGGAGTGTTTGCTCCGAGCACCACGGCGCTGTCAGATCATAAGCGGTGCTGACCACACCTAGAGCTCAGTCCTGGTGTGGGCTGCACACACACACACTGCTCCTGCTCCTGGGATCAGCCTACAGCACAAACCCCTGGAAAAGGGACAGCTGCAGAACAAAACTAGGGAGGAACACCAACTTGCTGAAGTAGAGCCTGTCATCTGCCTGGGTAAGCAGTTTATTTCTTTATCAGCCTCTTTCTAGATAACCAGAAATCTCACACAGGCTATGGACAGAAAACTGAACCGCTCTGAACAACAGAGAAACCACAGCTGGTTTAAAAATGCTCTAACTCCTGTGTTGTATACATGTGCCTGAGCTTGGAATGGAATGGCTGAACGGGTTAGCACCAAAAAGTGAATTCCTTATCACAAGAGCTCTTTAAAAAACATTCTAAGCAGCAGGACAGGAATTCAGTTTAGTTTAGCCGGCTTTAGGCTGTTCAGAAAAGAAATAATCCTTTTGAGTTAGTTTTTATCCTAAGTCTGATTTTAAACTCCCTTTTCGTGCTCCACCAGGAGCGTCAATATTGTTGATCAGGCACAGTTACGATCAAAATTTAAAAGAACGTGTAAACTGAAGAGATAATAGAATTTTTTAGCCAGCGACTTTAGGGAAAAGTTCTGATTTAATTTAAACTAACAAATGAGCAACCACTTCCAAGGCAATGTGTATATGTGACTACACAGTACTGCTAGAAGATGAATTCTAAGGCACCTTATCCCATGTCTCCCATTTAACAGTTATTTTTAACGTGAGATATAAATATTTGCCTGTGCAAACTTGTATTTAAGCCTCCGCTTTTGTCGTTCTTAAACAAAAGGCTCAGTTTGTGCCAGTGCCTCCATTAGATGCAATTATAGAATTAAATATTAATGGTGGCTTCCTTGGAGGAATTGACCACTCTGATCAGAACACGCTGTTGGTAATGCACCATCAGCGGCCGCTCTGATCCTGACGCTTCCTGGACGCACAGCCACAGCCCCGGGGGAGAGGTTCCAGGAGCCAGCTGGATTCTGTAACCTCCTCAGCCTCACCCCATGGCTGTGCCCACTGCCTGTGTCTGTATTTCCATCTGCTTCCTTCCCAGTCCACTTTTGATCACACCCCAAGCTCTTTCAGCACCTCGGCAGGACTCTGAACAGGCCAACACCAGTCACTAATCACCCCTCCTGACCACAGGATTTTACCCCGTGGCAGGGTGGTGTCCCTGCTGTGAAAACTCACCTTGTTCTCTGTTTCCAGGAGGAGCAGGGAGCAGGCAGCCCCAGGGAGCCATGCCGGACTCCTTCGCCATCCATTTCCTCAAGGTGCTGCGGGAGCTGCTGGCCTTTGTGCTGTTCAGCTACACGGTGCTGCTCGGGGCGCTGCTGCTGGCTGGCTGGACCACCTACTTCATGGTGCTGAAATGAGGGTTCTGCTCCTTCTCCTGCTCCCACAGGCTTTCCAGAGCAGTTCTGCACACAGGATGGGGGATCCTTCCCCCTGCGCCAAACCTGCAACAGTTCTGTGCTCTCGCTGCCTCATTGCGGTCTTGTTTTCCTATGTAAAAACAATAAAGGTTAAAAGAAAAGCTATCCCCCAGCATACACTTTACAGATCCTTGTGGCTCTCACAGATTCTTTGTGTCTCCTGGGCGTTTGTTTCTGTTCTCTGAACTATTTAAAAGCCTCCCACCAGTTTTCTCCTGAGATTCCCACCCTGCCGAGCGCAGCACAGGGATGTAACACCACTCCAACATCTCAACAAACAAGTCCTGCCTTGTCCCACTCTGCCTCATTAAGGGTGTGAAGGCAGACACACAGAAATTACTCGTAATTTGTTTTAGAAGTCCTGGGAAAAGACATTTCAAATCTGCACAAGGTTCCCCTCTCCCTAGTTTTAGGAGGTACAGGGTTGTCACCTGGCACTCTCAAGCGTGCCAGGCTTTTGAACAAAATGTTTAAAGCAACGAGTTAGATGAAGAGTGTGGGATACAGCACTGCCTCAGTAAAGTAACCTGCACTGAGTGAGTCTCTGAAAACAGGAGAGAGAATAGGAGTTCCTGCTGTAATTAAAAAGAATAGATTTAATTGATCAAGGCCGTTTTGTGTGGAATTGCATGGGAAACCCTTGCTGGAGAAGGTAGAGACCATCACTAGCATGGACCTACCCAAAATCAAAGCAACATCGTGTACTTTAGAACAATAAAGATTAATTAAACCAGAGCTGTGAGGAGCACTGGTCTCTCTGAGCTGTTGGTCACGACCTGTCCCTGCTGAAATTCCCTTTTACACAACAGAGCTGATCTCAACAGATGCAAAGCTGGGTTTTTTAGTTTCTTCCTGATCTTGGGGGCTCTCCGCAGTGTCCTTGTGACCCGTGACCCTAAGTTCCACATTCCTTTTGCCCAAATCCTTCTTCCCAAGCTTTGTTCACCTTTCCCAGATCCAGTGTCACTGAATCATATCAAGCCCTAAACCTTATCAAGGCAATTCCACCACCAAGTAATTTGGTTTTCTAACACCTGGACATGACTCAAAGCTTGTTGGCTGCTGTTCAACGGATTAAATATTCTTGTTCATCAGGCTTGAAAGCCACAAATTCAAACACCAAAGAACAGTTTTTAAAATTCTTAAAGATAATTTTTACACATTCCACATTTTGTAACAATCAGGCCATACCCTGTTTCATAATCTCCTTCTCATTCCCAACAACTGGGCAAATTGCGGCCTATTTCTGACCTTGCGATGTCGGGCATAACAGTGAAACAGAGGTGTCTCCCAACACCGTTTGTGCTCCACAGGGCCGTGACGGCGGAGGGGACGCGGGGACATCCTTGGGGACAGCCCTGGGGACATCTCTCGGTCCCTCCCGCCTCAGGTTGCCGCCACTGCCCTCACGGCCCGGCACGCGCCATTCCCGCCACTGCCCTCACAGCCCCGCGCGCCGCTGCACGCGCCCGCGCTCTGCGCACGCGCCGCGCCAGGCCCCGCCCACGCCGCCGCACCCCCGCAGTCGTGCGCGGTGACGTCACTTCCCGCGCGCCGGGCGGGCCAAGATGGCGGCGGGCGGGCGGTGGCTGCGGAGCTGCTGCTCCGTGCTCAGGTACCGCGGCGGGCCGGGGGGAGAGGCTGAGGGGGAGACGCGCTGCCCGCACCGCCCTCCCCACCCGCGGGCTTTAGGTTAAAAAAGGCATAAAAGAAGTTGTTTTCATTAAATGACTGTACATCAACAAAAAATTTCTCGTTACTCTGTGCTTCTGTTTTTCTGCTCGAGTGTTAATGTGATAGACCCTGATCCCAGAGCATTTGCACAGCTTGGGTTATAAATGAAACTGGCCACAGAGACCCAAGTGTCACTGGATTGTAACAAACCTGTCACATTTCTCACCTGCATGTACCTCACGCCACTTTTGAGCCTGTTTTTTAACCTGCTTTCCAGTATTATTGACTACCAGCAGTGTGCTGGTACCAGCTAATACACATTTCCTCTCTGGCAGTATTGCCAATGCTCTAGTTACTGTGCTTGTCTTTTCTTGCACTTATGATTAAACAATAATACAAAATTTTAAACAAACTTACGCAGTGTCACACAGCTGCATCCTAGAAGCCTGGCATGGACAAGTTCCCCTCGAACAGCTCCTGGGTGGTGTTCTCCTCTCTGATCCCTGTTTCCCACTGCACACAGGGATGTTTTTGCAGCTAAACTTTGCCTCTTGCTTTTCCAGACGCAGCGTCCCAGTCCTGGCCAGCATCCGGCAGCGAGGCCTGGTGGGCAGGAGCGGGCAGTGGCAGCAGGCTGTGGGGCTGGGGGTGGCCCTGTGTGCTGTCCCCGTCGTGGAGGTACCCCCAGCACCCCCTCCTTGTACCAGTTTAACACCCAAAGCCACCTGTCTGGCCTGCTTCTCCCCCTGGGATTGCATCCTCGGGGAGAATTTGGCCATGCAGCCTCTCAGTGTGGCTTTGTGCTGTAGTGGGGAGGTCTCATGAGTGTCTTGTGTTGCAGCAGCAGAGCTCAGGGTCCCTCAGCAATGATGCCCTGATCAGAAGAGCCGTGTCCCTGGTTACAGACAGCACGGCCACGCTGCTCTCCCAGACCACGTACGCGCTGATCGAGGCGCTCACCGAGTACACCAAGGTGAGTCAGGGGTCTCACACCTGGCACGAGCCCCTGCTGGCACTGCCAGCTGCTCTGGCACCAACTACACCTCTTACAGCACGCTCAAAATGGGCTTTGGCAAAATTCATTTAACCAAAGAGGTGTTGAAGATGTCAGGTCCTTCCAGAACCATAAGGTCACTGTTCTGTACCAAATTGGAAGTTACTTTTAGCTTTGTTAAATTGTTGCTTTTGGGTTAAAATTAGACAATCCCAGAATGGTTTGGGTTGGAAGAACCTTAAAGCTCATTTAGTCCCATAAGCAGGGACACCTTTCACTATCCCAGGATGCTCCAAACCCTGTCCAACCTGGCCTTGGACACTTCCAGGGATGGGACAGCCACAGCTTCTCTGGACACCCTGTGCTGGGGCTTCACCAACCTCAGCCAAGAATTTTTCCCTAACATCCCATCCAACCCCGCCCTCTTGGCATGAATCCATTCCTCCTGTCATTCCATGCTCTTGTAAGAAGTCCTTCTTTTTACTTAGGCAAAATGACCCTTGAACTCAGAACTGGGGCTGAAGAAACTCCTAACAGTTGTTTGTATTACCTGTGTACTGAGTTCTCTGTTCCTGAGCATTTTATTGCTCTTCTCAGCCTTCCTAAGGCCATGAACTGAGTTCCATCAGAAGAATAGCATGAGCCATACTTAAGTCTGAAACAACAAAACTTTGCAAATAAAGTGCCAATTTGAATGAAGTATTTGCATCCCAGTTTACATCCTTGTCAGTACATCAAGTGTGTGAAGAGTAATTTTGCTAATTAACCAGGTGACACAGAGAACACCAGGCTGTCGTGGTAACTGCAAAGTGATTCCTTCACAGGCAGTTTATACCCTGGTGTCTCTCTACAAGCAGTACTCAAATCTCCTTGGGAAAATGAACTCGGAAGAGGTGGATGCAGTCTGGCAGGTGGTCATAGGAGCCAGAGTGGATGTAAGCAAACAAACAAACCTCCCTCACCATCTGCCTTCTCCAACCCTGCTCTCCACAGCTCAGGAGGGCTCTGGGGTCTGGTGCACCCCTTGTTGATTTTCTCCTGCTCCTAGATGACCACCAAGCAGCAGGAATACCTCAGGCTGGAATCCAGCTGGATGACAGCGCTGCGGCTGTCGGAGATGGCAGCAGAGGCTGCCTATCAGTCAGGTGAGCACAAGCAGCTCTGAGCCTCTGCCCCTTGTCCCTCTCTCAGCACAGTTCAGACACAGGATGTAGATTCAGTTAATACCACAATGGACAGCTGGGACCTGGTTTTTAGAGGTGCTGAGCACGCACATTCTGGTTTTGGTTGTGAATCCCTTAGGTGTGTTTTTAGAACTAGGCCTGGAAACTTCACATGTGGTTTAGGTCAAGACCAACCATAGCCAAAAATATTTGAGTTGTTATTTTTAAATGCAAGGCTCAAACACAGTCCTGGGAACCACAGAACCAAGGCTGCCTGTGAGTTCAGTAGGGCTTTCCAGCTGGATTTAGATTATTAAAAAAGGAAAGTACACTAATTTTGGGGTTTTTTCTCCCTGGAGAGATTTGAGAGCTCTGAGACTGAGTTATGGACTGGTTTGTGGTGAATGGGCAAAGTTACTGGAGTGGAGAAGGGAGGGAAAGCAGTGAACATACAGAGACACCCTAATTCTGTAAGTGCCTGGAAAAGACCCCAAAATCTGTGGGAGTAGAGTGGGAATTCAGCAATGCCACAGGTATTCCCACTGCTGTAGGTGCCAGGATGGGAGAAGGGCTGAAAGGTTCTGACACACAAGGACTGGGCAAGGCTTAGCTCTCAAACCCACTGGCACAAGGGGATCACTCCTATCCAACTCCAGCTGGATCACTGGGATGGGAGAATTCAAGGGAGCAGTGACATCCCCAAGCAGACAAAAGGATTGAGGCAAACGAACAGTACATGCACTGAGCATTAACACAACCCAAGAACCATCACAACACTGCAAAGCAGATGATAATCCCATCCATTTCCTCAGCTGCAGGTTTGCCCAGTGCTCCTCTAACCCAGTGTGCCAATCCTTCCCCCCAGGTGCAGACCAGGCCTCGGTGACAGCGCGCAGCCACATCCAGGTGATGAAATCCCAGGTGCAGGAGGTGCGCCTGCTGTCCCAGAAAGCAGAGACCAAATTAGCTGAAGCTCAGACAGAGGAGCTCATAAAAGCCCAAGGAGAGGATTCCTCATTGCCACAGGGTGTTTTAGGAAATGCAGATGATGACCCTTACCTTCGGGAGGACTGAACAGAACTGGTCTCTCAGGCTCAATCACTAAGTGTGGGATGGTGGAAAACTGCTGAAATAAGCCTGTGATTCCATTTTTTTTTTCCCCAAAACATTGCTTTACCAATCAAGTATTTGGAAGGCCTCAATTTTGTTTGTGACTTACCTTGTTTGTAATACTTTTGGATTCATTTATTTAAATGTTTATCTATGCAAATGTGAAGACTGTTATCAGGGTGGTAATTGTGTCTCTGCTGGGAGGGTCCTGCTGCTCCCTTGGTGTTTTTGTGGGAGCTCAGTAGGGATCAGCCAGAGAAGTGTATTTAAAAATCCTTGTTTTTAACCTGTGAAATAAATGATGTCTGTGAGGAGATGCTTTTATTAAACTCTGCAAAAGCAGCTCGTTGTGGGTGTGTCCATTTGGGGAAACGATGAGGCCCTGCTTTCTACTTGAATTTCAAAGTTTTTATCCTCTGAGTTGGCAGCTTCAGTCAGGAAATATTTGCTCTGGAGCTGAGAACTTCCCATGGAGTCACCCAGGCTCTTGGTGCAGTTTTGTTTAGCACATCAATTTATTTCACCTCTGGGGGGGTTCCCCAGGAAGCAAAGGGGAGGTTTGATTTTAAAGATATTGTGGTTATAAACAAAATTGTTTTGGCAGCTGCTGTGTACTGTTCTACAAAGCACTGAGCAAAAGAGAGTTTTACATATTTGAATGCTTCCCAGTGCAAGTTTCAGGAAATAATCATAATTATTTCTTTTGCAAGCTTAATGTTTCACTGCAGATTTCAAAACCACAGGTGTCTCTCACTGTGTTCATTTCCTAACTCGACAGCTGGTGTGAAATTTGCTTTGTAGAACATCTAGAATTTTCTCACTGATGATTGGAAGCAGTTAAACCCATCTGCCAGGTTGTGTAAGAAAACACACATTAATCAAAGGTTTTTCACCACATATTAGCATCTGATGCACTGCATCTGTGTCAAGGCTGCTGTTACTAAATTGAGTTGTGCCTGACCAGGAATTTTCTGACCTGCAGCATAAACTGTGTCTCATTCTGGCTGCCTTTGCAACAAACACAATTTCAGGTGCACAGCACTCATGTATAGATTGAGTAGTAAAAAAGAAAAGTAACAAACCATCTTTCCTTGCTCCTCACCGGGTGCTGCTGTATCCAAGGAGAATGGCACAGTCTGGGAGCTGCCAGTGTTTGCTGTGCCATTAGGGGAAAAAAAAAAACCTGTGATGAGAGGATTACTTGGGTGGTGGCAGAGCCAAATGCACCCTCAGATCAACCTCTAACCACAGCTGCTCTCATTTGGTGCCTCCTGCAGTTGAAGAGCATCTGCCAAGCCCCTGACCTGAATGCACAAACAAGTTGTGTGTACCTTTCAGTACCCACAGTAACTCTACTCAGATGTTTGCAGGGCACTGCCAGGAGCCTGCAAAGCCAGCAAAGTCCCTCTTCCCCTTTCAGGGGCTGCTCCCAGCCCTGCTGTGACTCCACTTCTTGTTTCAGTGCACGTCCCGCGCTTCCTGCCTGAGAGCTGCTGCCACTCACACCCAGCCTGATGTGACTGGAACCAGCCAGTCAGTCCAGCCACCAATGGCTCCACGTCACCCCCAAAACTGGGCAGAAAGGAGTCCCACACCTTTGGTAGGAAGTGAGAGCTGCCAGCTGGGTGTTAGCCTGCACACCTCAGCCCGCAGCAGACATGACCTCATGCTCTGTGCTCCTGAGTTTGCATGGGGAATCACAGAGTGGATCACAGAAGTGCTGGCACAGCAGCTCACAGGGCACCACGGTGCCCACTCTGTTCATCTCCTCTCCAGAACCAGCAGCAGTGCCCAGACCCTGGGGTTAGCTGCTGCCACTCAGCCTTGTTTACAAAGCCAGCACACCTCAGACTGCACACAGGCACTGTTTCAGCTACAGTTCATGAAGCCCTGTTGGAGCTGCAGCCAGAAAACACGGTGACAACTTGCAAAGGACCATCCTGAGGATGGACAGGCACCAATTCTCTGAGACAAACCCCTACTCACACCTGGCACAGAAACAGCTCCTGTGAGGTGACACCTTCTGCCCCAAGAGCCTGGCTCAGTCCCGGGGCTCAGCCAGAGCTACCCCAGGTGCTGCCGAGGGCCAAGGGAGCAAATCCTACCAGCAGTCCCTCAATATCCCACTGAGAGCTCCCACACCTCTGCTCTCAGGCTGTCCCTGTCTATAAGACAAGCAAGAACCTCCTGGCAGAGCTTCCTGGGCACTCCTGAAAGCTCCAGCTCCCATCTGGTGGGGGATGGATGCTGGGCAGCTGGCACTAGAGACAGCAATTACAACAGCACAGCACAAAGGACTTTGCTTTCTCCAATCACACACTTCCTCTTTTTTATTAATTTGCTTTTTTTTTTTTTCCTCTAAGGCTTCCAGGCTGCCTCCAGATCATCCTCAGCTCCTGCTCTAGCAGCAAGACACTGATAAGCTTCATAAAAGTACCAAAAAAATTAGTTCTATATTTGGTCTTTTCTCAAATTAGCAACTCCAGCACATTCAGATTAACCACTTTTGTGCCAATGCATCTTGTCTGGACAGGGCAGAGAACAGCTCACAGAAAAGGAAGAGGTGTATCCATTTCCACTTAACATTATCCTCTTTAATGCAAATACCCAGCACCAGATCTCAGCCTTCCCTGGCTTTTAGAGCTCTTAACTTTCAGGAGACCTAAGAATATTCCCATGTAAATACTTTTCAAAACTATTTTATTTATACACAACATTACAACAACAACAATGAACCAAAAACCTCCCACACAACAGGGGAAGCTACAGCCACTCTTCCTACCACTGTGATTATTCAAGACACATGGCTCCTCTCAAACCAGATGAGAAAGTGTTTCTAAAAGTTGCTAAAGTTTCCAGTGCATGTAAACCTGTTGTGAGTTTCTGTAAAAGCCAAAGGGCCGGAGGCAGAGCCCAGTCCCTCAGATCATCACCACTGCTGTGTTAAAGCCATATATTTTGTGAAGTTCTTCCTTCCTCACTCCACTCCCTTTCTCCTGCTGACTGGTAGGAGCTGTGGGGTTTGCTGCCCTGGGACAGCACACCCAGCAGGACATACTGGCCTTTCTTCTGTGCCTTCAAGCAAATTTCAAATGCTCTGTCACTCCTTAGTCATTGCTGGCTGCCCCACATGAGACTGACTTTGGCTGGCAGTCAGACACCAGTGCAGGTGGCACTTGTGACATCCCCTGGCACAGATGGCTGGAAGGAGCCAAGTCCCCTGCACTGTGTGTCACGAAGCCACCGGCCACCCTGTGACAATTTAACTGCCTCAAGTGACCCCTGACAGAAAAACACTCACTGCAAACCAACCCACAACAGCTCCAGTGCAATCTGTTAGTAATGGACACATTTCTACCACAACCTGACTTTTAATTCAAGTACCCTGTCACCAGCCCCAGTCCCACTGGGCTCCTCAGGAGCTCCTTTTCCAGCCCCTGATGTAGCTGTGTGTCACTGACACTGCACACCTAATGCTGTCATCCTTCACCAGCGTCCACATGATCCACATCTCCGTCGGGTTCAGTCTGTGCACAACCATCAGCTCTTTGTACAAGCACGGATCAAAAGGATTGAAAGGTCTCTGGATCCCAAAAGTCTTAAAGCCAGCATGGTTCTTTGGGGTCACTGACATCTTTGCCAGGCACATTCCCACAAACACATCATCTATGGGGAAGAGCTCCATGTCCTCTGCGGTGCTCTGGAGGCGACGCACCGTCTCTCTGGACATCACATATCCCCCTCCTCCTGCATAGAGAGGATAGAAGGTGGCTCCATACATGGGCTCTGGAATAAAGTATTTGACCTTGGTGTTCCTGATGGGCCGGGCGTTGGCGATCACGTCCCCAACAAAGAGATCCTGTTCAGGGTCCAGCTCCCGGAGGAACTCCACAATGTTGTAAGTGTTGACAAACACATCGTCATCGCCCTTCAGCACGAACCTAGCGTGCAGGCAGTTCTCCGCGAACCAGCGGAGGAAATGCAGCTCCTTGAGGGTCAGGTTGAAGAAGTTGTCAACAAAATCCCACTGCAAGATGTCATCAAACTCCTGGCTCTCGTAAGCCAGCAGCTGGTGCAGGGGCTGCAGCTGGATTTTGGCCTCGGAGCGTCCCAGGAGGAACACCAGCCTGACGCTCCTGCCCCCGATGGAGACCTCCTTGCCCCACGTGTTCCTGATGGCCACACGCCGGTCCACGTTGATGGGGGAAGACTTGATGGCCAGCAGGAGGAACATCTCCTTGCTACACCTGGAAGGCCTCAGCAGGACCGAGAAGTTCCTGCAGTGCTTGTAGGTTAAGAAGACGCGGTGAGGCTCGGGGAGGGAGAGAGAAGAATTGGCAAAGGTCAAGTTGGGCAAACACTTGCTGTGCTCAGCGCTGTCCAGAACCGAAGGCTGCACTCTGTGACCCACCACATCCACTTTCTGCTCTGCTGACGATGCTGCCAACTTCGCCTCCTTCTTCATGTAAAACACGCAGGCCAGCAGCGTGATGGAGAAGGTGTAAAGCACCAAGCTTTTAATCCTGGGACACATGGCAGCATCCGGCGCAGGACTGGCAGATGAAGACGAACCGCTTCGTCCCGACCTGGGACTGGGACGTGTCCCGGCGCTTTCCCCCGTTTCTCACCCGGTGCTGCCGGTCCAGAGCCCCCGGTCCCGCCGGGGCGCGCACACCGAGCTGGAGCCTCCACTCCACGGTGACCCCGCACGGCAAAACCTCCGCCCTGCTCTGCGGTGGAGCCTCCTCCGCGATTCCCCGGGAGCTCTCGTTCCCTCCTGCTCCACCGGCAGCTGCCACCGCCCCCGCTCCGCCCCGCAGCTCCCAAGCCCTGCCCGCGGAGGAGGATGCGGAGGGCTGGCACCGGCACCGGGGCAGCGTGTCCCCAACACGTACACCCACCCTACACACCCACCCAACACCCCCTGCCCGCTGCAGCTCCTGCAGAAGCTCAGCATCAGCCACAGACCACCAGGAGCCCCGGGGCATGTCCCAGCTCTGGGGGTTCAGCTGAACCAGGCTCCACGCAGCGTTCCCGTGTGGTTTATTTCCACTCACGCTTCTGCTCTGGGCACGTCACTTAGTCTTCCCCACAGCCCCGTTGTCCTGGCTCTGGGTGCTGGCTGCCAAGGGCCACCGAAGCAGCTGCATGTGGAATTGAACCGTCAGCGGCACCGGCGGGAGCTCTTGACCCTCCTCCACTTCTGCAGTTTCTTTTTTTCCTTTTCCTGTGGTAAGAAGTACATTTATCACTGTCTTGCGAGAGTAAATCATCCAAAAGCAGCAGTGTGCAAGGCTGTCAGCACTGACTGGGCCTCAAGGGAAATCTATTTGAATATGACTTATGGATGATAAGCCCAAAAAGCATCTTCAGGCTGGCAGTTGACCTGGGTGCAGCCTTGCTTTTTGCTGTGAAACTGCCCTGGGGCAAAATAAAGATGCAGAAATAAATTATTTCAAGGATCCTGGAAAATCAAGCGTGGGGTAAAATGAGACGTACGTGAGACTACTTCTGAAGACATCCTTCAGCGTCTGGGCAAATGGTGCACTTGTGACAAAAGCCCTTCCTCTTTGAGCCGTCTGGAAGTGATCCCAATTCCTCTGAGAACACTTATTATTTGTGTGCATTTGCTGACTGAGGGATGCAAATCAGCCTCAGCTCCGGGCTGTGAGAGTGGCGGTCTCTGCACAGCCCCGCTGGACACGGGGCTGGGAGCCATCCCCTGTCCCCCGGGGCACGGCCACTGTCACCGCTCCAAGGAGGTGCGCGGTCCCCAGGTGATGAGAGAGTGTCAAACAGCCCCGGAGCAGCTGGTGACTTACGGGACAGGCAGGATGTGCAGCACTGAGCTCAGCAGGGCTCGAGCAGCACCCCCAAAAACCACAGCTGGGGTGTTCTGGTGAGTCACAGTCTAGTGATGGGACAGCGGGTGTAGCGAGATGTGGGGCAGCTCATTTTTAGGCACTGTGAATTTTGCACTCACGCTTTGAAAGATGCACTCGGTGGCCTCACAATGCACAGGCACACGGGGACACCAAATTAAGCACAGATCTCTAATTGCTGTGGGGTTTCCTGCAGCAGCAGCACTTCTGTGCACACAGCAGCACTTCTACCCTCATTCAAGCTGAAGGGAAACCTCCTGCACCCACTGACCACACACCAGGGAGGGAAGGAACAAAGAAACAGCCACTGCTGAAGCTGAGCTGTTTGACAGCAGCTGCCTGCTACAGCAACAGGCTGAGTGTACATTGCAAATACACATCTGCTTGTGGGGGACAACAATTCGAGGAGTTTTTCAGATCGCTCTGGGAGGCCACAGGCTTCCCTGAATGCAGACACAGCCCAGGAGTGCAGAGCTCTAAGAGTCTCTGCAAAGATGGGGACCTTGCTGTGGGTGACAGGGCAAAGGGAAGCAACCTGGAGCTCTGTGCGTTAATTGCACTCTTAAATCTGATGCCACAGCAGGAAACAAAGCTCCTTTGGTAGCTCTGAGCAGTGCTGGAGGCCTGGCCTTCTCCATGCCCTCCCCACAAGCAGCTTTTCAGCACTGCTTGGCCACTCCATCCCTCTTCCCATTTCTGCTCTTGCATCTCTTCCTCCCCCTCCGATGTGTTTGCACTGATATTTTTGTGGTCAAAATCATGATTACTGGAAAGATAACATGCAAGAGGCAGGGTGAGATTTGCTTCTGGCAGATTAAGCAATGCTGCTGGCTGAGCAGCCCTGAGCTTAGCATTGGGGATGCAGGGGACACACTGGGCAGGGTCAGGGTGGTCTCTTCTGGGTGACACCAGACTGGGATCTGTTCCCTGCCCTGCCATGGGCTGGCTGGGGCATCATCTCCAACCCAGAGGGAACAATAATCCTCTCTGCAAAGTGCTGGGAGATGGGAGTTGGCAGTGGATGAGGAGCTCATTTTGCACCCCAGGCAGCCCTTGCCCAGCTGTCTGCCCATGCCACCGCCCACATTTGGCAGCCAACACAGTGGGCAGCACTTTTCTCATCCAAAAATCTGATTTGCCCTTCTCCCCTGGCACAGGGTACTGTAGGTGTGTGTCTCACAGCCCACCCTCAGACTCATGAAGAGTCCAGGCTGTGTCTGTGCTGCAACCCTGCAGTCAATGTCTGTATTCACGGCTCAGGATGTGAGTAAGTCCCTGCTCCTGGAGCTGGCAGGGTGGCAGGACTCTGCTCCTGTTTGCTCTCTCACACACCCCACCCTCTGCCCAGCCTGCTCCAGCCTCACCTTTGGGAGTCGCCTCCCTTTTCTGGCTGGCCTTGCCTTCTTTCTCTGCTTTGGATTTTTTTCTCTTGTCTTTGCCTTTTTTCACCTCCTGTGGAGAGAGATGTTTATAGTAAGACTGTGTTGAAACTCACTGCCCTCATTCAGTCCTGTGACAGATGTCATCATCTGAGTGCTGCTGTCACTGGGATTTCAGGGACAGAGGAAAGAGGTGAGGGGGAGCAGGAGCACAGCAGTGGCTGCTCAGAGAAGAGAATCCAGGAAACACAAAGTTGGTACAGCTGGTATGTGCTGCCATGCTGAGGAGCACCAGAGGAAGCACGAGTGGCTGCTTACACATTCTGGAATGGAAAAACAAACTCATCTATTTTCCTAGGCCCAGAAAAAGTACTGCTCACTAATATCAGCCCTAAATAACCACACCAGCAGCAATGGATGGTGGTTAGGCAAGGCTATTTCAGCCTCATTTTGGGGAGAGAAGAACTGAGGGGTGGATGGACAGATGCCCAGGCTAGAGAGGCCATTTGCTGAACCCCAGCCTGCAGCCCTGCCCTGAGACATGCTCCTTACCTTCTCCTCCACAACTGGTGGTTTCTCAGGGATCAGGATCCCAAAGTCACACACAGTTGCCACCAGGTCCTCGGTGGCCAGCAGGGTCTCCAAGGTCACCCTCGTGGTGCCCAGGATGGTCTGAATGGGAGGATCGCTGAGGAATCCACTCAGCTGTGGCGGCTGCTGCTTCTTCTTTTTCTGCTTGTCCTTAGACATGGGGACAGGCCTCAGCAGAAGGTTTATCAGAGAGAAGTAACCCCAACCCAGCCCCTTTCCCACCAGTGCATGCTGGCCAAGCTGTGTGTCAACAGTTGCTGCCTTCCCCCCACAGAAAGGGGGACTTTGGAAGAGGTCTGACTCTGACACACGAAACTGGCCCAGGAGAAGGGTCCTTGCTCTCCCATCACTGCTTTTGCAACTCAGATATAATTTGGCCATTGTTTTCTCCCAGTACCCTACCTTTGCACTGCTCTTCTTCAGCTCCTGTCCCTCCTTCTTATTTTCTTCTGCATCAGCATACACAGGCCATGAAAGCACCTGCCAGGAGAGAGGAGCTGGCCCAGGGTCCCTGCCATCCCAGCCTGCCTCCCAGAGGGAATATGATGCCGCTGGCTGGGCCTCCCAGCAGCTCTTTCCCCTTCATCCAGCTCAGCCACACCCTCACCTTCTCCTCCACAACTGAGACAATCGTTCCAGCCTCCAGGTAGGACTTCAGCCCCACCAAGTCCTTTTCAATGTGTTCCTTCCTGTAGCTGCAGTCAACGGTGTCTGCCCAGGACTGTCCAGAGGTGGCAAACACCTTTACTGTGTAGGGACACAAAAAAGTTCAGAGGAGACCTCTCTTTCCCCAGCACAGCCCAGCTGGCACTGTGAGGGACATCCTGATGCCACTACACCCCAAAAGAGCTGCAAACTTGCCCTGAGAGATTTGACAGAAGATGATGAGATTCCTCATTACCAGAGTGGGCCTTGGGCTCCTCTGTGGCTGCAGGCTCCTGATGACTCTTTGTTTCTCCTGTGTCCTGAGCAGAGCTGTCCACATCCTGCGTGGCCACTGTGGGACTCCGGTGGATTTTTGTTTCCTGGAACAGAGATGGATCTGCTTCCAAAATACTATTCCCAAGCCCATCCTCATGGGAAGAAGGCATTTCAGTGCCAGGGAAAGGGTCTGCCACAGTCAGCATGTGGGGGGCTTGTGAGTGCAGTCCCAGGTGCAGAGCTCTGGGCTCCCCAAGAAGGATGTGGAATTTGGGCAGCTGGGGCTTGTCCTGCTGGATGCAGCCACACGGGAATTGTGTCCCCAGCACTGCTGCTGTCCATGCCAGGCCCATCAGCCCACAGCCTGGAGATGCAGTTCCCCCTACTGTGACCTATCATGCTGCTTGTTTCCAGGAGCGCAATTAATCACCAACCTCAGGGCTGCTCTTGTCCTCGAGCTCCTCTCCCTCTGTAAACTCGTAGGTCACATAGTAGCTGTAGGCAGTCACTGGACCCTCGGAGCCAACCTCCAGCTGCTGAAAAGCTTCGGGATTAGGGAGTCCCTTCAACTCCCCAATGCTCACAACCACTCGTGCTTCACTCCTGATCAGCTCTGAAAGGAACACAATCTTGCCATGAAGCTGCAGTGCTTCCCTTCCAGAGAAAGGAAGGAACAGAGCAAGCAGAAACCTCCAGGTCCCATGTCCCCACCATCCCTTGGTGCCAGCCTGTGCAGATGCTGTGACAAACCACTGCCACCTGAGGTCACCCCAAAGCCACAAAAACACCTCCTGGCTTGGCTGCTCTGCTCCTTCAACATTTGAGTCTCTAAAAAGCACATCCAGCACATAAACTCATTAAGTTTATGTCAAGAGATGCTTCCCATCCCTGGTGTCCCTCCTGCTCTCATCCCAGTCAGGGATGTGGCACAGAGGTGGCATCCCTGAGGGCAGACAGTGCATGTGAGCACCTTCCCCTGTACAGATGCTCATCTTGCCACAGCTCGAGAGGGAAACCCATGGCCTGAAACCAGATGGTGTCTGGGAAGAAAAGCTGAGGCAGGCCAGGACACTGAGGCAGTGCTGGGACTGGGATGGGTTGTTCTTGGGCCTAAGGGTGAAACTACCTCGACTTTACAGAGCTCAAGCACAAATTGCACTCCTGGATCACGGGGTTAGCACGGGCTCACCTCGCTGCCCTGCCAGACCATGGAAATGCTGCCTCTCTTCAGGCCATATGTGGATGTCATCAAGACTGGACAGCCTGGGCAGGCTGTCCACAAGGAAGCCTCTGTAAGTGGGGGTGAGAGCGAATGGGTTCCCTTGGAGCAGCAGGATGTGGAGGTTCTGCAGAGTGGACAGCTGGGAGACCAGCCCTGGCAGGTCCGTGAGGCTGTTAAAGCTCAGGTCAAGGAAGATGAGGTTTGGCCTAAGGAGAGAACCCAGGCAAGGAGGTAAGGCAGCCAGTACTCATTTGAGGATAGAAATCTACAGACCTACAGAAAAAAAAAAAAGCATATTTCTCCAGAACAAATTGGGTTGAACTGAGGAATCCAATCACGAGGCCAGTTCCAAATTCCTGAGCCATACAGTCCATTGCCAGTCTGCCCCACAGCACAAAAACATTTCTTTAGTATCCATTGATGACCTCACTGCACCATTTGGTGATGCAGTTCTATGCTTCAGATCCTTACAGACTTCCAGCAGCGGCTTTGGGAAGGGCATGGAAAAGGTAAACTGCCCAGGGAAATGGAACTGTGGTGGGCAGGGTGTCAGGGCAGCTCCCCTGGTCATCTCCTCATTCCACACCTTGCTAAGGACCAAGACAACCTCTGGGCATGAGACAGAAGACAGCAGAGACAGACTGTTCTGCACAGAGAGTAGACACAGAGCAAAGAAACAACCCTTCTGAATTCTCCCAAAATTTTCCCTTCTGTATTTTCCCCAAAAGGGCCACCTCCATGGTTTGAGGTCACCTGTTCACATCAGCTCATTTCCCTTTCAGGAGCCCACGTCCAGCCTGTGGCATTACCAGAAATCCACGGTGAGGTGCTTTTTCTGGGAAGGGCCACACAGCCGGTTGTGGCCCAGCCCCAAGTACTGGAGCTCTGGGGGTGGCTGAGCACACAGGCCCTGCAGATCATCCACAGCATTGTGGCAGAGCTCCAGGACCTGCCCAGGACAGAAGGAACAACAAACACCTTGGAAATGAGCTGTTCCTGGCACCCCCTCGAGCTGTTTGGCTTCCATTGTGTTCCCACATGGGAATTCCTGTCCCATCCTGCACAAGGCCCCGCTCACTCACCTTCAGAGTCCGGGGCAGGTAGGCTGAGTTTACTCTGCTGATGTGGTTGGCACTGAGGATGAGCTCCTCCAGCTGCTGGAACTGCAGCACACCCTCATCCACCTCCTCCACCTGCAAACAGCTGGGTTTGGCCATCCTGTCCCTGAGGCACCTTGTGGCCAGGGTGACATGGCCACGTGTTGATCTGTGTGACATCTGTGTGACATGGATTAGCACAAAATCCTGGGGAGGCTGTGGGGAGAAGCTCTACTCTAGCTGCAGCACCTGGGAACACCCTAGGATGTGAAAGTGTCCTTTTCCCAGCATGTTTTCCCTCAGCATGTTTTCCTGGCCTGCAGCTTTAGGGCACCAGCAGCTGCACTTACCCCCTTGTCGAGTATCCGCAGGGTCTTGACAAACTGGAAGATTCTGGAGCCAGAGAGGAGCTCGGGTGCCAGCACGGCCACTTCCCGCAGGAGCCGGTCCAGGGAGCTGCACTCCGAGGGAAGTCCCCAGGGGCTGTGCTGATCTCTCAGCAGCTCCAGCAGCGCCTCGGGGCTCAGCTCTCCCAGCGGCACATCCTCCTCCAGCCGCGCTGCCTCTGCCCGGGGGCTCCGGCCATGCCAGCGGGATTTGTTCTGCACACAGGGAGAGAGGAGAGGCAGTGGCAGCGCGGTGCCACATCCCAGGGCTGTGCCCTCCCAAATCCCTACCCAGCTGCCGAAGCCACAGGGGAAGTCCTGCAGCCCCAGGTGCTGCAGGTACTCCTGAAAAGCGGCTGAGACGCTTCGGGGTGCTGCCATCCAGCCCCAGCCTGGCAGGGAATCCCCTGGCTCAGGTTTGTGTCCCTGTTGCTAGGAGATGGTGCCACGGAACCTGAACTCTCCAAGAAGAGGTCTGGAATAGCACCAAGTTCATCCGGCTGGGAATAAATCCCTGCTTTTCTGGTTCCCACTGGGTTCTGGTGGCTGCTCCACACCGGGGAAAGAGCAGGTGGCCTCATGCTGCACTTGCAGGGTGCAGCATCAGCATTCTTCCCTGGCCAGGGACCTGTGGCATGGAATTTGCCATTTCCCTTATCTTGTGTCCTGTTCCACTCAGGTTTCAGGGAAGAAGCAGTCAGCTCTGAAAGCCCAGCTCTCCACTTTTCGTGGAGGGCACTGCCACACAACCATGTAAGGCCATCAGAAGACAGGTTCACGGCTGAAAGTACCAGCTTCCACTTGGAAAAAGTAAGTGAGCTCTAGGAACAAAAGCCACAGCTGTGTCTCAGGTCAGCATCAGGTCTCCACACACAGAGATTAATTTCCTTTTTCCAGTGATAGGTGTTGAGAAAATGCCACAAATTCCATTTTAGAGAGCTGACAGAGCAGCGTGTGTCAGCAGAATGAATCGCAGTTGCTCTGTGGTGTCAGACAGTTACGTGGTGGAAAGCTGAACTTCTCAGGCTGGGTTTTACAGGACGGATGCTGACCTGCTCCCTTATCAGCTCAGCAGCTTATCACAGCCCTTGTACAGACCGGAAAGGATGTGCACAGCAAGCACAGCCTATGAGATAATGGCATGTCCTGAGTGGAATAACCAGGTAAAGTGCTGTCCTTAGGAGAAAATGAAGTAAAATCTGTGGAAGAAAATCAGAGATTGAATTGTATTTTGTGGGAAAACAAATCTGTAAAAATTCTGCTTCTTTTATTTACATCAGTAAATGACTCGGCCCCATTGCCTTCAGTGCTGCACAAAGAGATATTCCTGCTCTTGGGGGAAGAGCAGATCCCAGTACTCCCTGGCTGTGCCCATCTGGGAGAGCTGGCAGTGCCTAATGGCATCTTCTATGTACAAACTCCTGCACCTTCCACAGATCTTCCTGTGTGCCACTGACCAACTGCATCTCTGCAGGTTTGGTGCTTCCAAACAAAAACCCTCCAAGAACATCCTACTGCCTGAAAGGAGCCACCTGTACCTACCACTGCCTTTGTAGGGACATTCCTAAAGAACCACACAAACAGAAATATCTCTCTTTTGTCTCCATCTTCCCACCAAGTAATGACAAAACCCTCAAGTGAAATAAGTGTCTGCCATTCCTTTCTGTAGGTCATGGTAACTCATCTCTTCCTTGGCATTATTTAGCACCTATTCTGTTTCATGAGAATTTCCTGCATTTGGAAGCAGAAAACAGCCTGAGGGGAGTGGGAGAGATGGGTGACAAGGATAGGGAGGGGGGGATCCTGAGCATCCCTTGGGGACAGAGTCCCAGCATCCAGCAGAAGGATTTATACATGGAACTGGAGCCTGACCTACCCTGCACCCAAGCCTTTTTCATTCCCTGACTTGGCCCCTTACACTGACTCTGCAGGAGAAGCAATGGCTCTGGGCAGAAATAACGTGCTCCCAATCACCTTTATAAATAAAGCAAGAGTTTATGTTCTAAATCCTACACTTTGGAGAGCCCAAGGATTGAGATGGGATGGTCAAGCCAAGTATCCCACGCTCCAAGTCAAAGAAATGACACAGGACAAACTCTATGTCAGTTTGAAACTGCACCTAGATCACAATCAGTGAAGACGCATTTGAATCAACTTTCGATGTAATCTTTCAAAAAAGAAAAAAAACAACGAATTATCACTGGCAAAAAAAAAAAGAAAGAAAAAAAACTACTGTGGGGGAGCCACTGACGCAGGACTCCACAGCGCTTAAATGCAGCCTGGCTGGCCCTTCCACAGCACTCCAGGCAGGCAGAAGCTCCAGAAGCAGCTCCAAGGCCAGCTCCCAGCCAAGCCACTGCTGTCCCATCCCGCCATGGAATGCAGAGCAGGTGGGTGTGATTTACCTTTGCTACAGGCTGTAAGCTGCCCTTGGTTGATGCTCATCTCTAGCTCAACCACTTCATGCCTAAATGCTTTAAAAATGTATCATGCTGCACGAAATTATTATGATTCGCAAAGAAAGACTATGCAGAACGTTGAGACTACTCATTGTGTTCTTTCTTTCCTTTTGGTTTCCTCTCTTCATCTGAATGCAGAGATCAACAGGTTTGCAGTGTTCCTCTTCTGCTTACTGGTTCCTTTGGGCTCCACGGCACCAACACAGACATCAGAAGGCAGAGTGACTACAGGACAGGAGCAGAACCATTTCACTACAGAGATACCGACCTACGCAGTAGTAATACAACAGAACGCACAGGAGTTGTTTGATTTCTATGTAAGTGCACCATTTTCCATGTCCTGTGCTTATGTCTGTGGAGAAATCTCTTGAATTATTATAAAACACTAGAAAGACCACCAGAAAATTATTTGGGTTAAAACCTAAAGTAGCCTCTTCTCTGCATTCCATGCAAGAAGGAAAGTGTTTGTTGCATTATTTCAGGAGCAAGGGCAGCTGCAGAGAGCTTGGGTGATTTTGCCTCAGCTCACTGCCAGCTGGGATCTTCCTGATTCCCAGTGCTCCTTCTCAGTCTCCTGAGTCCCACTGGACATCTTCTTGTAGGAATTTAGTCAGATCACTGGAAACATGGTGAGAATTGCTTTGTCATTCAGTCTGACCCTAGTGCTTGAGCACTTCTGCCAAAAATTCTGTTCACCAATCCTTCCCTTAGAAAGGATGAATTCCTTCATCTCAATTTATTCTTGAAATCAAAAAGCAGATATTAAAATACACAGAGACCAAACCAGATTTCTGGAGCAGGTAAATTTTGCCCTTACAGCAAAGAATAGAACCCAAGATGTAAAAAAGCTGAGAACCAAGGCAGGCAAGGCATGGGGAGAGGAACTGCACACTCTGTGCAATGCCTGTTTGATCAGAGGGATGGAGGTGTTCATGCAACAATTGAACCATTACCAAACACCCCACAAATGGGTACACAAATAAGAAAGGGAAGCCAAAGGATTAACAATTTCTCTCTCCTCTTCCTTCCCCACAGAACAAGTGTATCTCTGCAGCATTCCACCATAAGCCCTGGACAGTTCAGTCCAAAGCCACAGAGATGGCAGACAAAATACCCATTTGTCAAGCTTTCCAGGCCGACTGCTGTGCTCTGCACCACATCCAGAACAATCTGAAAGCCCTGGAAGGTGACATAGAAACCATCTGCCCCAAGAGCTCCAGAGATGTGCTCAGGATCAACCTCAACCAGCTGAGCACCACGCTGGGCCAAGGCACTGCCTTCTACACCTGCCAGGACCTGCCCCAGGTGCACCCCCAGGTCCTGACTATGAACCTGGCAAACAAGAAAACCTACATCTGGTGGGTTTTAAAGAAATATAAGGACATCATGCAATCTACAGGAAACCTGTACTCTGAAGCAGCAGTTTGATATGTCAGGATGAAAAAATAACTTGAAGATGCTGGAGAGCTGGTTAAATGTGTCAGGGATTATGGGATCAGTTTGATGCCAGGATCAACACTGATCATGTACTTGCTATTTTCTATAACTATATAATCTAGTTTAATTTAATATTTAAAAGATGAATGTGTTAAGTTATTGATTGTATTTATTATAAAACTATTTATTGCAACCGCATGTAATAAGGATAGACTCAGATGAGTCAAGATAATTGAATTAACCAACCCTGACATATATAAGGAATCAGAAAAGTGTAATTTCAGTAGTTTTAATGTTATTTATATTTTTATCTTGCAGTTACTTTTTAGAAGAAAAGTTGTCAGCAGGCTGATTTTGTACTTCTTCTCAACTAGTGAATTTTATTTATGAATTTATACAACATAAAACATTTATTTTTATAAATCTATTTAAGCAATTAGTTTATCTATTTATTTATTCATACTTTAAATACTTATGTTTTATTATTTTGTAGACAAATACTTGTACTCATTTCCTGTTACCACCTTCGGATAGAAACTGGAACTTAATTAAAATATTAAATAAAATAAATACTGCTGAATTATCTTTTCACTAATTCTTTTTTACAATATATTTTGCACTGACTCTATTCTGCTCAGACTTCTCCAGGAAAAGTGGGTTTGATATCCTCTGAGTTGCACTGCCAACCCCCCAAAAGTCTGGGGGGGAATCCTAGAAAGGCACTCAGGTTTCCCAAGAGGAACAGAGGGACCAAGCTCCTTGCTGGAGCCAGGGGAAGAATTCCTCCCCAATAGGCCCCTGCAGAGATGTCACATAGTGGTGACATGAAGAAGGCAAAATTCCAACCTCATAGCCTTTATTTTTAATAGAAACAGAAGAGTGGTTGGAAAAAATCCCTGCCTGGGGATGTGCTTATCTCCAAGGCTGAAGCAACACCCTGATATTTTCAGGTGTGGTCAGCAACCACTCTCAGGAGGAAAACAGTCACATCCCAAGGACTTAAACATCACCACTGCCAAGGACTGACACAAACACTCGAGCCTTGCTGAACCAGAGGATTATACAGGGCAGCTCTCTGTGGTTTCCTCTCCCATGCACAGCTTTGGTTTCACCTTCTAAATGTATAAATAGCTCAGCAAGTGTTCTCCTTAGAAAGAGAAATGCTTCCTCAGTAGCACTAATATGTCAGTGAGTCCCATGATCTGTACAAACTCACATCATGGGAAGAGCCACCTGGGCAAGGAGAGTTGTTTTTCCCCAGAGGGGAGAACTCAGACCAGTCACTGCCAAGAGGAAAAGGCACCAGCCTCAGGCAGAGCAGTGAGAGAGCTGAGAGAGCAGTGAGAGAGCAGTGAGA
>VRYO01002095.1:6113840-6182051 GCA_009812075.1 Sialia sialis | reverse complement strand
AGAGCAGTGGGAGAGTAGTGAGAGAGAGAACTCCCTGTGGCCTTCCTGATGCAGGGTTCCCAGGGTTCAGATAAATCCTCCCCAGCCCTGGAGAGCTGCAAGCTGGGGGATACAGCTGTGCCACAGGGAGCATCTCTGCTGTGATCATCATTTGCTGACCAGCAAAGATCTCCAGAGAAACAGTTCCCCATTTATCCTGGTGGAAAACAAAGCTTTAAAGGCTGATGGGGAATGAAGAGTTTGGATGGAGGAGCCACAGAAGAGCAGCAGCAGGACCCAGGGATGTGATGAGTCTCATCTTTCCTGGGTTTGTTTCCATTTGGTGGTGGAAAGGCACTGGGGGTGTGACACACACATACACCTTGTTCTGAAAAAGGAACATGTTAAACATCTCTCTGGATGACAACAAGGGCTCCTCTGTGTTTGCACACAGGGAATTTCCCCAACACCCAAATTACCATTCCTGTCTGCCCACCTGCTGGAGAAAGTGTCAGGGATGAGTATAGGCAGAAATGAGTTCCTGAGGGCAAATATAGGTTAAAATAAATAAATAATCTAATGAGCATTCCACTCTCTTAAAGAGAGCCCTGTGAAATCACTTAGAGTAGTGATTTCATTTGGCACCATTTCCACAGAGCAAGTGTAGGTCCACTTTCAGCAGTGTTCAAAGATCAGCAGAGCCAGCCACAAAAAGAAACCACTTCACAAACTCTTCTGGCACCTCAGCTGAAGTTACAGCAGGCTCCCTGGAATCACCACTAAATCAGTGGTACAGAAACAGTGCTCTGCAGCCACAGCTTCCTCCCAGAGAGCTCGATAGCATCGCTGCAGTAACTCGGGCATTTGTAGTGCTTGGTCAAGAGTGAAGGCAGCCTGAAGAGTTGCTTTATCACTGCTGAAATAGCAGCTGCTCCTCTCTCCCACCAAAATCTGTATGTGAGATCAAGCTTGTGATTTCTGAAGAATTAAATGCAGGGTTTCTGAACCCCGCTGCACCTCCTGGAACCGCAGGCCTGACTCATCAGAAGTTCTCATCAGAAATACCAAGTCAAAGGCATTAATCACAAGGATAACATCAACCAGCACAAACTCTTGTGCGGTGATTTTAAAATAAAATCCTTCTTTTCACTCTTCTATTACCTTTCATTTCAATTAGAGCCTCGCTGCTGCTGCTTCCATTAGGCAAGAAAATCCAAACTACCTGGGAGGTGACAACTGAAGCACAGACAGCTGGAGTGCCCTAGCAGGGAAAAATAAAAATCAGTCATTAAAGGAAGATTTATTAATTTCTTTTCTTAAATGGACTTAAGCAACTAACACCAACATCAATCCCAAAAGGAATCCAAACCAACAACTCCACAGAGGATACAGAGTCTTGATCCAAAGGTAACTCCAGCACTGTTCACAGGGAAAGGAGCTCTTGTCACCTTTTAGAGCTGCAAAAAGGATGCCAGGTGCTGACTCTGGTCCAGGAATAATTCTACTTACCATTTCCCCATCTGCAGTCAGAAAATAAAGGCATTACAACCAGTTTCTTCCAAAAAATATCCTTTATTGTTTTGGTTGTAAATATAAAAAAATGCATTGCACAATTTAACAGACCTACTGAAAAGTGCTACATATCAACAGCACAACAGAAGTTGTCATGCAACAGAACAGGAAACCTAAGCAAAGCAAGAGCACAACCTGAAGTCCTCATACTTTCAAGCTTTTTTTTTTTCCTTTTTTCTTAACAAGAATGAATTCCATCCACTTAAAACATTTAAATACAAGGTTAGAAGAAGAAAACAATCTATTTATTCATTGTATTGTTAAAAAGATTGCTCATAACATTGATAACTTTTGATTGCAAACCTTACTCATGTTGGAAAACTTCAGATATAAAAAAGTTCAGACAATGGCAAGAAATTAATTCCATTATATACCTAAGGTGTGTTTCATTGTAACTGAGGTTACTTGAATTGTAACTGAAGAACTCAAGTTTTACAGATAAAGCTACAGTTTGGTTCTACCACTCCTGCTCTAACACAGTAAATGAGCAGAAAATCCAACCAAGAATGAAACCAAAAAACCAAGAGCTTTGACTGATGTTGTGGGAAAAACATTGGGGTCCCATAAAACAAAAACAAACAAAAAAAACCCCAAATCATCTCATCTGAAACTCAAGTGTATAAATTGAGGAGCAATAGAAAAATTCCTGATGTCTCATCTAATTAAAAAAACTCCTAAAAGTTATAAACAACTGTCCATAGTCCTCCAGACTGGTGTGACTGAATCCCTAAAGAACCTGAACTGGATGTCATCAGCCTTTTCATTTTTGCTGGTTTTCCACACAAAAAATAGAAAGAAAAAAGGAGAAAACAGTGACAAACTCATTCAATTTCCAGCAGTACCTTCTAGCTGACAACATCAAGGCAAGAATTAACCACTCCAGAAACTGAGAAAGTGAAACAGCCTTCAAATCAGCATTATCTTACTGAACATTTCTGAGTGAGCTTCCCTTTCCTGTTCTCAAACTGCTTTTCAGGAGTTTTGGGCCTTAAAAGCAAACAGAACTGAATTTGCCTGTCCCTGTCCCTTCTACCACATGTGAACACTAACACACTCACAGGAATTAAAAAAACCAAACTGAAGATACAAAGAGATGCAGTTTCTCAACACATTTGAGAGCCCTTTTTCTTTTCAAGCCATTTAAGATTTCGAGGTTGAAGCCCTTGCCTGTTTCCTGGGTTTGCAGAGATGATGTCCATGTGTGCACACGTGGGGAGGGGGGGATTCAGCAGCAAAGATGAAATTTTTTCCGAACACAGACACACTTACTCACAACCCTGAAAGGGTCACAGCAATGCCACACAGATAAAATCCCCTAAAATGCCAGGGAAGCCCCACTTCCTCCATTCACTGAATTTTCCACAGAGCATCATTTTAAGGGGAACGGTGGATGACTTAGATTAATCAAATGCACACACAACATCAAGATCTAAGGCACAGATGGAAACATTCCAGTAACCCCCTCCTCCTTCAAGAAAGCCTTCCCCAGGGATCTAGAAAAACATGGAAGAACATTCCACTCAGGTCAAATGTATTAACCAAGAATTTTTTTGGTTTTGTGCAGAGATCAGACTGTCATGGTGAAGTGTGCACTGACTCCTCAGTAATTCCTTCAATTCTAGTTTGCTCCTGGAGCTTCATCTCTGCTAAAAGCATGCCAATAACTACAATACAAGCTAATAACTCCACCAGATAATGCCCAAGTTCTCGAGAACTTGTGTTTGGGGTAGGGCCATCTACAATATACCAATTAATACAATTTGAGGTCAGAAGAAACCAGCAGACAATCCCAGTTTGACTTTGTGCATATCACAGGCCATAAATAAGTTATTTAACCACTCCTTTACAGAGTAAAGTATGTTGGATTTGACAGAATACAACTTGTATTCAGTTATATGGGCGTTCTCCAAAAAATTTAGCACCAGACAGATGTGCAGCACCTGCAATTCTGTGCAGACCATAGGCACTGTGTGTTTGGCTTGTTTACTTTGGTGACACTGAGGAAATCAGAGTCCTTCAATTGCAGGAGAAAGTGTTAACAAACTTTGAAAAAAAAATGAAATATTTAAACTCATTCATGAGTAAGAAAGACTAAGGTGTTTAAACATAAATCAAAGTGGAAAACTATGCAGGAACTAATACATACATGGTCCATCTCTTTCCACACCAATCTTTAGTGGTTTTACTGCTCAGATGTTAGACATAAAGCAGCTTTTTTCCTCCTGTGTTTCCAAATGAAGTGAAATCACTCTCCTCACAAGGCTGACTGATAAAAGAATTCTGATCTGCAATAACAGGGTGACAAGAATATATTGAATCACTGCCTCAAAGAGCAGCCACATCATTTCTGGTAATTGCACTAGTGGAAAGTATCTTTTCACTTTTCTTTTCCTCCCTCCTACACTCTTGCCGAAGTAAGCAACATTTTCTCTTTAAGATTTGCCATTTTTTAACAGTGATTTGAGTTTTTTTCTGCACCACAATTTGTTAAACAAGCATTTTCCCTCCAATTGTAACCAGTTCACAGTGCAATCTGATGGATGAGTTTTCCATCCACATCAAAACTGTGAATAGACAAAGTTTTTGGCAGTTCAGGTGAATTATCCCTCCCTGTTCTTTTAAGTTTGCTTTCATTTTCCAATTCCCTCAGTGACATGAGGGATGTCAGGGTTTCAGCTCCTCCCTGGGCCCTGAAGGAAGATTGTGCTGCACTGTGCTTGCTGGGACAAAACTTGAACGTCATCAGTAGCAGAAATAGTAAAAATCACACACCATCACTGCTGACAAGCAGGGAGGGCAGCACAGAATCTCCTCATCTGAAAAGGTCAGAAAACCACCAGCTCTTGGACAATGTGCCTGCTGCTCTCTTGCTAGAAACACAGACATGTTCTTAACACACAAATAGATCAGCCCACCAAGGAAAGGACATAAGGGACATCCCCAGCTCATCACAGTGTAAAATGACTTTACTGGAGTCAAATTCATAACTAATGATAAAAATGGGAGAATTGAAAGCACTGATTCAAAAAATGGTTTACTTATTCAGCATTTGTGACACAGATGTATAAAAAAAATTGTTTCATTGATTACAACATTATGAAAGATCTAGGAATGGATCCCTCCAGAAAATTTACTCACTATTTGATTACTATGACAACCTTTGCACACCATTCCTTGGCTGACACTTGGAATTTTGTTGCTTCTGTCACAGGGACACAGGTTTTCACATGTGCCATGAACTTCAAATTATATGTCAAATCTACTGTAAAAAAAAAAAAAAAAAAAGAAAGAGAAGCATTTCCCCCTCTGCCTGCACAGCTCCAGGAAGCTGTGCTGGTACTAAATGTGCCATTCTGCTTTTCCCTTCAGCCCTCAGTCCCTCCATGCAGGACAGGCTCACCTTCAGTGCCTTGTCCTTGCTACAGTGCTGCTCTCACAGCAGGAACTCTGCAAGGAAAGCCATTAGCTGCAAAAAACTCAGCACAGAAGAGAAACAAGAACAAAACCATCTCCTGTGCTCAACCCCACTCCTCAGGCCTACTGCTTCCTTCCAAAGTGGAGGAGATTGGGGACAATGCTTGAGAAAAGCTCCTTTCCCCAAGGAGAACCTACTGAGCCCATTTCAGAGTGTGCAATCCCCAAGTGTTCCAGTTTATTCCTCATTTTCCCACGGTGAGAGGCTGCACAGCACCCCCAGGCTGCTCTTGGAACTGGAACAACACTGCTCAAGGGAAGTGCTCCCACCGTTTGCATAGCTCTGAACAATCAGGATCAAGTCATGAGTGGGGTTCTAAGGGTTATGGGATCATCCCAGACTATGAACATCCCAGTGCTGTATCAGGATGGACAATCACTGCTGGAACAGGACTCACTTCACCTGCAGCAGAGCACAGCACGTGCTGAGATTTGTCACAGAAAGATGTTTTGCTGTATTTTGAGTTTTAATCTTATTTTTTACATGTTTTATAATTCATGCTGAACATAACATTCCCATATGGATCAGGGCTAGCAAAGTCCTTCAGGTTTTTCAGACAAGGCAAAAAGAAGAAGCAAAAAAAAGGCAAAGAAGCAAAGAACTGACTGCAAGTCTGTGTGGTTTGATATAGCTTCTGAGATAATAAAAAAGCCAATTTTTTAACATTACAAACTCAATTCTTGTCTCTGAAGTGCTACTACATTTACCTATGGATGTGTTTTATATGTGCACATTTTGTGAGGATAGCAGCTGAACTGTGCAGAGTGCAAGAAAATAGCCCACTGATTAAACTGATACAAAATTCATGTATTTATCCTAATTGCAGAATTTATACAATCTAAAACTGCTTTCTTGCACTTACTGCACAGCCTGCTACTCCCTTGCAATGGCTATATAAAAAAAATAAAATAAAAATCAGCTACTTTATTTACTAGAAAATAAAGCAGGTCTTGAAACTGATCAAATGCAATGATACACTCATTAAAATAAAATACACAAAACACAGCCTGAGATTTTAATTCTAGTATTTTTGCCATGAGTTGACATCACCGACAGATTTTTCTCCTCCTTTGGTTTTTCATATGATCCTGTTTAACAATTTTCACTATTCAAGTAAAACACGTGGAACTGAATACCAGAAAACAAAATAAAAAGCACATTTTGCTTCATGAAATCAGAAGTATTTTTTCCCCCCTTGAAGAGCACATTCCTCGGTATACAGGATTTACACTTCAGAGAACTGAGGGTGTTTCACTAGTTGCATAAAGATGCATTGATGGAGATCTATTGCTGCCTGCAGGGCTCAAACCTGCTGAGTTTACCTGAGCTTGGTGTTTTTTTTTCTCACGTGACAAGAGCACAGCACAGCACTGGAGAGGAACCCAAACGTTCTGACAACGCTGCATCACCTGCACCTCTTCGCAAGGCAGGGCCAGGTGCCCGAACAAAGTCTCTGGTGATGGAGAGAATCCTTTCTAAAGTGCACTGACTGGAGGAGGCTGGGCAGGCAGGGCCTGGCGGGTTCTCCACCCCTGGGACAGCACCTCGGTGTCTTTGGTTGTTAGCTCTCCCCAGCTCTCTTGTTCACCTTGGCCACGGCCTCCCGCGCCTGCTCCGGCAGCCGCGACGGGTCCGACAGGATCGAGGTGCTCCTGCTCAGGTGCCACAGCGTGTTCAGCACCACTATATAAAAAAATTTAAAAAAAGGCAGGAAAGCATCAGGAAAAGCTATTAATCTGACTGATCTTTCTTCTACAAAAGAAAGCGCCCCTTGACAGCTATAAACGTAAATTAAATATTTGCTGAAAGGTAAGAGGGAAAGAATCGAGCATTGATGCCCAAAGAGAAGATCACTACAAAGCTGAGTACAAATCTCAGAGGTCTCCCCTCATTATGAGATAACTCACATTGCCAAACATACTCCAACTAGAGCCAAGCTTCTGAAATTTAAATGTAGTTAAAGACTGTTTAAATTCTGGTATATTCAACAATGTTTCTTCTGTCTCTGCAGTCACTGAGTTAACAAAAAGGAAGCGAAAGTCACATTCAGCATCATGTGCTTTCTTTGCAATCCTCTGGCTTTTAAGAAATGCTCTTGTATTATACTTTCAATGATCTGAAGAGCTGCTGGATGGAACTTCACTTACTTGGCCTCAGAACAGGAAGAGAACAGTGCTGATCCAACCAGGCCAGTGCAGTGTCGTTCAGATCCTTAAAGCTTGTTGTGGAAACCATCCCATTGAAGGACTCAAACAATGGCTTAATAATAATGCTGAACTGCAAACCATCAAATGTCAAGGGAGACAACAAAGGGGGAGTTCAAAATATTCTACAGCAGAGAAAACACTGAATTACTAAATGGATTTCAACTGCCAGAGGAATTGCAATGTTTAAATAGTTGTATTTTCAAATTTGTAACACTGAGACTGAGGAAAAAACTGAACTTTAGTTCCTAGTGATACTCACTATTATTTTGCAAAACTCTCCACACTGACCTGAGGAGGAAAAAAGGGGAATGTGCAAATTTTTGAACAGCTTCAGTAACCATAATTTTTTTCCCTTGAAATCTTTACTATTGTCTACGTACATTTCCCAAAAGACAACCAGAGCTGCAGTTACAGCAGAATCCACAAAACATTTCTTGCAGTACAATAACCTAGCAAGAAAAGCTTGCCTGTTCATTGCATTTTACTCTCCAGTTCCCTCCCACATGTTGAGGTGAGCAAGCTCTGCAAGAATCCATATCCACATGCAGATGTGAATGAAAACTGAGGACATTTGCTATTTAAGCATTGGCCTAAAGTCACAGCATCAGAATCCCAAGTTCTTGGCTCTGAAAGGACCAGCACCAAAGCCCAAGTTCATCAGGTTGGTGTAAAAGGATACAATCCAAAACTTCCAGTTCTGCAGGGTCCTGCTTCTCACGTACTCATCAAACAACTTCTTCATGTGGTCAAACCTCTGCCGCGTTACAGGAACCCCTGTAGCAGGGAGCTGCTGCTGGCAAGAACTGAAAAGATGTTTGAAGGTCAGAATCCCACCAAAAAAGGAGACATTTCCCTTCCAGACTAAACTGCAGCAGGAGAAAAGTGTGTACTGCTGGTATCTCTGGCACAGGGGATTCCCAGTGCATGATTCCCCAGAGTGTCAACTGCTCCAGTCAGGAATAAAAACTGTTTTCCCAACAATTTTGTCTATATTTATGCAGCAAAGCAATTTATCAAACTGCTACAAACACTTCTGCTCACAAACAACAGAACTGAAAATTAAGTAAAACACAGGACAAAGTGATTTTGGGCATTCATTAAGGACAAGGCACATTAGGAGTCAAGGAAAAATTTACAGTTACTCCTAAGCAATCTCACAGAGGAAGATGTAACAGAGATTCTTATGAAACAGATCAATTTAAAATACAATCAAACAGGCTTCATCATATTTTGTAAGAAAAATAAAAATATTTTGATTTACTGCTAATTCTAACATTGTGCCTAAGCCTAAAACTTCAGGAGATGGAAGTAAAGCCAGTGTAGATCTCAATGTGCTTTGCAATAGTACATAATTATAAATCCAGAGAGCAAACTGAGGCACTGGGGAGGTGATTTATCACAGTTGTGTTCAGCCAGTGGCAAACTTCTGGAGCCCAAGTTCTGTGTCTTATGTACTCAATTACAGTCTTCTATAAAAGCTGACTGCATTTGAAAATAAAACTGCAGCAAAGTCATAGTGAAGAGTGAGTTCAATCACCAATGAGCTTTATAAAAACATCCTCACTGACTTCTCAGAACTGTTCTGACCTGCCACATCCTCCCTGATGGTTCTGTGCATTCCATGCTCAGAGCTTGCTGAAAATGCCCAGTTTGCAGAAGTGCCCATCCTACAGCAGCTCTGCCCGGAGCTCGGAGCCAGCAGCAGCTCTGTTGTGTGCCACACCATCTGCTCCCTGGTGTGACACTTAGCTCACACTCCCTGCTTTTCTGCCCAGGCAGCAGTGAAGCTGCAGCTGCACCCCTGGCAGCTGCCCGTGCTCACAGGATGGTGGCGTTCAGCTCCTCGATCTCCTCGCGGAGGCGTCGCGTCTCCTCCTGCATCTGCGTCCTCTCCTGCTGCAGCTTGGCGATGTATTCCACTGTCTTCTGTAGCGTGATGGCATGGCTGATCTAGGCCAAACACACACACAGCTCACACCCTGCAACAGCCTGAGCTTCATGAGGGGCTTGTCCTCCCAACCTGCACTCCAGCACCTTCTACTTTTCCTTCATCTTGTACAAAAACACAGGGTCAGGCAGAGCAAAACACTTCAGACACTCCACTCTGCATTTCTCTTCACACTCCCGTACACAGAAATGTGGCTGCAGGGGTTGTTTTCGCCCATAAATTACATTTCTGCTACTTTGTTGAAAGAAGTATTTTAATGAAATAAAACATTTTAAATTATTATTTTTCCTCTTAAAAATATTTACAGTTCTTACTTAAGTACTGAAGGATGTGCTACATCTCCAGACACATTTATAGCCTTGGTGGAAGCACTGCTTGAAGTTGGTAATATAAATTATTTAGTTTGGGGAAACCTGAAGTTATTATAACCTGAAGTTATAACAGAAGGACCCACCAAAGGAGACAGATAATACTTTTCAGTTTGGAGGAATCAAGTAAAAACCCGTACTTGAAAAATAAAATAACCAAACATTTCAGTAAAGCTGAGTTTTCAAAAAGGACTTCCTTTCAAAAGAGGCTATTCAAGTCAGGAAGTGAAATTCTAACAACATATCATCTAAATTTCTGAAGCTATGAAAATTATATAAGTAAATCAACATGCTGCACAGTAAGCTTCTATTATTTCCACGTTTCAAAGCTCCTGGTATTTAAAGGTCACTAAGAATTTTGTTGTGCAGATATATCTGTATTTCAGTTTAATGAACTAAATTAACCAGTGTAGCTAGAGTAAGTTTTTAGTTTGGACAAAGTAAGTTGACAATGAAAAATCAGATGGGAATTTTTTTCTCTATAAACCCATGCACAAAACCAGATGAAAGGGAGAAAAAAGGCCTGGATTCTTAAAGACAGCTGGGTGGTATAAAGAGTCCTGAAGAGATTTTCCAGATCATCTGAACTGACCATACCTCTGACTCCTGCTGGGAGGCAGGATCTCAGTGGTGTAGGAAATGTTAGGAATTTACCTGAGCTTTTCCATCCCACCTCTGCTCACTGCAGTGCTCCAGCACTGAGTGCTCTGCTGTGCTCAGCTGGCCACTCAGCAGTGAAATGATTACATTCATTAACAAGACTTTTGGAATGGTTCTTTCTCACATTTCTCATTAAACTCTAGGTGCTGCTGCAGTACTTACCAACTTGGAGTTGGCTGACACCAAGCTGTTCAGAGCACTGAAACCAATCTTGATATTGAACCTTCGTTTTTGTTCTGAAAGATGCTTCATCCTTCGATTCTGCAGTAATAAAATCAGCTCAGTTTATGCTGCTCTCCTTTACTGTTCCACTGCTATGACTATTTCATCTACTCAAATTCAGGGTCATTTTTGTTGACTTGTTGGCATTCAGTCTCCCCTGGAATGACTCTCCAAAATTTTAATAATTAATTGATGTTGTGTTTGTGGACCAACCCACCTCTGACATCTGCACCAATTTTAAGCATCACATGCCAGGATAGCAAGGAGAAAAATCTGAAAGACACTATATTACGTGGAGGTTCTAGACTTGTACAGTATGCACATGATTGTTACCTTGCCAGCAAGGCACACAAAGGTTTTAAAGATACTACTTGTCTCTGGAGTGCTTTAGCAGAAAGAAAAGGTCACCTTACACCTCTTTCTTCAGCTGTGTCATCAGGAAGTAAAATATTTAGGATTTATATTAACAAAAGAACAAAGATCAGTAGACCCAGAACTGGTCCAGCCTGTGGTAGAAATACCTCACAATCAGTAACAAAGAAAACAACTAGCAGGATTTTTTAGGCATGGGAGGATCCTGCAGCCCCTGGATCCCAGGGCTGGGGAGCCACACATACCACTGACAGGAGCTCCCAAGGTTGGTGTCCATAGAAAGAAAAGACTTTCCAAACTATAAAAGGAGCTCTAGTTTCTGCTCCAGCAGTGGGAATGCCAGATTATTCCAAAGCCTCTGAGCTGCTGAGGACAGAGGAGGAGCAGACAGATCCCTTCCCAAAGCTGGGGCCACACTGCCGCCCTGTGGCTCCTGCCCAGCTCAGCTGGAGCCTGGAACAGCCAGGGATCATCCCTGGGATGGTTACACGTGTCACAGCCACAGCAGGGACACACACTAACATCCAGGAAGGCAGAGACCAGAACTGTAACAGCTCAGGGATTTCTTTGCTCTGAGTCTCTCTGTGGCAGCACCGAGTTGTTCCTATTGCAGCACCATTCAATTACTGCTTTTTCCTGGGAGTCTGCCACAGAAAACCTGGGATGAAGAAACCTCTTTAACTGAGTCTGCACTTTGAGAACACATTCCTGGCATAGTGAGGCTTTCTGGCAGCAGCTTACCATCACCCACTTTATAATGGAGGAAAGCAATGTAATAAAGCAGTGAAGTGGCTGCCTAAAAGCACAGAAAATGCAGATTCATGAGCAGAACTGAGATTTCCAGTGCCCTCTATGCTCTGCCAAACTGAAATAACCATGTTACCTAGCAATACAGAACTGTTTAATCTAACAAACAATACCGAGGAACAAAAGCACATACATCTGGAACCTGGCAAGGATCACTGTTCCTCTCTTGTCTTACAAAAGTGTTACTAACAGTACATATCCAAAGCAATTCCTGTCACAGCAGGTGTGTTTACATGGCTGTAAAGCCTTTTTCATAGGAAAAGCAAGGACATGGCATCTAGTGACTACTTTCCCACCATCAGCCAGCCCTACTAATTTCTTCCTTTGTTACTTTACTCTCCATTAGCAGAACAGGCTGCATCCACGGCTTGTGAGCTTTCATGCCAAGCAAATCCTTACCAACTTTGATGATTAAATTGCAGCATGGTCAGCAAGGGGCAGTTCTGATTGTCCTCTGCAATAGATCTAGACCTGAGTGCATGTGTTAAACTTACCTTTCTGCCCTAGAGTAACCAAACTCACAGGGGACACAGAGCCAGAGAAGCCAGAAGGGGGCTGGCACTTGCAAAACAGTCAAGTAGCACTCCCTTCCACAATGAATGAGCGGGTCATAGCTGATTGTTCTGATGGGATTTTTGTGGAGAATTTTCTCATACCACCACAGAAAGTGTTCTGACAAGGCCAGTTTGTGTGTGAGGTACAGCAGTGCTCGGTGCTATCTCTAGACCGCCGAGTTCTTACCCCAGTAATTCTCGAAGGGTTTTACAGGTGTAACTTGTGGAGTGTGTGGAGCTGCTTCTCTGTGGAGCAGCATAGCATCACTGGAGACATGTAAGTAACTCAGCAGGTCAAGAACTTCCCCTCCAGCGATGGCCAGAGTCCTGCAGACTGAAGAGCCCCAACAGAACAATGGCAAAAAGCCACAGTTTAGAACACTACACCTGAAACCTCTGACCAGTAAACTGACACCTGTCACAACACTCCTGTGGGCCACAGCAGGAACTGCTGTCACAACCATAAGGACCTGCAGAGGTATAGCTAAGCCTGGCCTCCCTGGTGACACATCCCTGAGAAGCAGAGTAGATTAGAGTGTGACATTTTGGATTGCACAGAGCAATACAGATGCAGCAGCAAGCTAAGCCCAACACACAAACATGCGACTGTCCTGAAGCACAACCTTCTCTAGTCCATGCTCAGACATTAGGACAGGAAAACTAGCTAGGAAGGCAAAGAAGAAAATCCCCTAAAAGGAAGGGACACACACCTTAAATGCAGCCACAGTAGGGTCAGTGGCAGGTTTTCCTGAGCAGCTGCTCTGAGGAGACTGTGGACTGGGGCTCTGCTCAGAGGTGCAGGGGGAAGCCTGGCCTGAATTCTGACAGTCCCGGCCTTTAGAAAGGAAAAAACACAAAACACATTAACAAACAACTGTCTGCAGCAAATGTAACTGCTGAGGAATTTCTACTCAGAATTAAACTGAAATGCAGTCAGCAACCAAATTACACTGTTTGATGCAGCAACCACATGCTTGAAAACATCAACACTGCTGGGAAAGCTTAGGATATCACGTCACATGAAACATCCTGAACTGCAAGATGTAACAGTCCTTTCACACACACATATCTTAGCAGAGGCATTTTGGATGCACAGGCTGTGATTCCATTGTCCTGCAGGGCTCCCCCATGTTTCTCTAAAGGCCTGGGATGTGATGGTGACACTTCCACGCATTTACCACCAGAACCAGCCCAGGCAACACTCTGTTGATGCACATGCAAAAGGAGTCTTTGCACTTACCTACAAGGACTGTGTCTGAGATCCTCCAGTCAAAATCAGAGCAATGACACTGAACAACAAACCTACTCAGCGCTTCCTACACTGATGCCTTTCATTTCTTGGTGACTACAACAGCACATCCTTTTAGAAAAGAATGACTTATAGGAACCACAAAATCACAGTTTGTGGGGATGCTGCACAGTCATTTAAGATCAAAATTGCAAACTACTCGATGCCACTGAAGCTGTGGAGCAGAAAGGCCTGAAAAGCTTTTCCTTCCAAAATGATCTAGGGATCCTCAAGGCCCCCTTTACACCCTGCCTACCCAACAGACACACTTCCATGTGCAGGGGAGAGAAAGCTTACAGCTTTCTAACTTACTAGGTGTAGGTGAGGGAACTTGTGAACTGCAACAGTGGGAAGGGATGTGCTCTCCTTTCACCAACACATCCTGGACTACACTAGGAGGGAAGAGATGTGAGACTGTGGACTGGCTTTGTTGACTACTTGGTGCTCGCTGTGCTGGACCAACCAGAATGTTACTATGGAACTCCGTCACCCCGGGAGCCTGGGAACAGCACAGAAACAGCACAGAGAAAAACACAGAAAGAGAGAGCAGGAGGGGCAGTGTGGGGGCAGAGGGAGGGAAGGGATGAGAGAAAGGAGAAAGTGAAGGGAAAGATTAAGAAAGAGAAAGAGAGAGAGAGATTTGTTACCTTGCCTTTCACTAAAAGTAGCAAATTAACACATGATTAACAATCTGATGACATGAAACAAGGGCTAATATATAAGGAATTGGCAGGCACCAAAGCCAGGCTTCTGGCAGGAGACCAGTGTCCTTTCATAACTTAAAGCAGTATTACAACACATCAACAGCATAATATACTAAAATCCATCTCCATCTTCCTGCACACAACATACTGGGGAAACCCACTCACATACCCAAGGCATGTTTTCCAACATGGAAGTGGAAAGGTGAGCTCCTTCTGCACAGTTAAAGCACAAACCACCCATCCACTGTGAATACAGGCCTCTTGGAACCTTACTGTTGTGTGACACAGAGCCTGTCAAGACTATGAAGTGCTTCCAAGCCCATGAAATGGCTACATTAAAAATAAGCAAACAGAATGCTGAATGCACAAATGCATACGTTGGGTAACACATGATTTAGTGGACTTGTTACCTGCCTGAGCACATAATGGCTCTCACCACTAGCAAATAACAGGCCTAGAAAACAAATATGTAATTTTTTATTCTTCTCCTTACTCTGACAATTCCAGCTGGTGCAATTGCAACATTAGACTGAGACGTGGCTGGCGTCAAAATCCCCTCTCTTTTTAAAGGTGCTGGAGTTACAATCACAGCTCTGGACTGTCCCTGAAAGGCAGCTGAAGAACACAATTCAGTTAGAATAGTTAATGAGACAAAAAAAAGAGATGGAGATTATTTTGTGTGAAATAACTTGTCATTAAACACAGGCACGGATCAAGGGGCATCTATTTGGTACTATTTCACTGCAGTATAAAATGCCTGTCTTCCAATGATCTCAACCCCACTCCAGCTACTTCTGCGTTTTCTAGCATCACTGTCACTGTTTCAAGGTGAATTTACAGAGGTGTGTAGTAATTCAGGTAGGTGCAAAGTGTCTTCATTCTGTCAGAGCTGGGTTTGACAGGAGGAGGACTCATCTTCCATCCACATTTTGGGATGTCAGGCTTGCCCTGCTGACCCAGGAAGGGTCAATGACTCAATACTTCATTATTCCTTGTGTATGTATCTTAAATCCCTTCCCTCAGCACTTCAGCCTACCAGCTTCTTTTATCTGGTTTTATAGCTGCTTTAGATGACACACAACCACAAGACAACCAAATGTGATTGGGAATCAGCATCAAAATTCTACAAAATATGCTAAAGAGTTCTGCAGTGCTTAGGCAGCTAGAAGCAATTCTAAATAGCAGCAAATGTTCTCCACATGAATCTGTGAAGATCTCCATGTAACCAATGCAGATGTGCAGTTACTGCCACAGCATTCAGGCTGACATGGTTCTTCCCCAGTCCAGACAAAACACGACTGACCATCCTGAAGTGTCACTAACAGAAGAATCAGGCAAAGGCACAGATTCTGTCCAGGTTTTGATAAAACTGAACCAAACGTATTTGGCCTCACTCCTGGTTGTACTGGTACAGCTCTCCTTTGTACAAATAAAGTCATGATGCAGGAGAAGTATCAGCACAGCTCAGCCCCTGGAGCCACTCCTCTGCAGTTCAGCAGCAGGAAGCTGAAGGACTCACACAGTAGGACAGGGAGACAGTTTAGGGCTATCCAATGTCCCCTCCCTGACAGCGTCACCTGCCAACTGTGTTTTGACTCAAATGGTTTCTGCACAGCCCCATAAGAGAGGACTGCACAACTTTGTGCCAGTTCTTGTGTGGGTCTGCCTGGAGCAGAGCTCTGTCACTGACACAGGGAGTTCCTCCTTTGAGCATTCCCACACCTAAAGCTGGAATCACGGCCTTTCCACCGATGTTCAGTTGGACTTATGACATCTCTACTGACCTGGAGAGCCTGCTCCTCTTACCAGTGCATTAATGCTGCTGCACAGGCTTGGCCTTTCTGAATTCCACATTTGGGGAACTGCAGCAACCAGCAACAATATTTAGCAGTTGCTTTACATGATTCATGTTTCTGTCCTACACATGCATCTTTTGCAGACCTTCCTCTCAAAAACAGCACATTTATCATGAAGTGGTGATAACAGTGAAGTCTTGTACCTGATGAGACAAGCTGTACAGATTTTTGAGTGCTTATACCACACAGCAGTTCTAACAGAAGATATACTGTAATTTGCTTTACAGTCACGAGATGATTTGTTTGTCCTGAACACAAATTACAGGCATAAATGCCTCAGTTACAAGTACAGATGTTTATTCTATTGCCAAAAATAAAGCACTAGTATTTATATAAATTCTTGGAATTGTCCCCTGAGCTTGATGTCCCAGTAGTTTAGGAACACCATGATCCCCAAACACATGCCACTAATCTAGATGAGAAACAAACCCGCTGGTTGTGATGGTCTAGAAGTAAATGCTGGAGCACTGGGAAAGTAATATATGGGGTGAGGAACAACCCAGGAAGGACTGAGAAAAGCAGGAGCAAAGGCTTTCTAAAAATGAGTTGCCTACAATCTTTACTAGGTGAGAAATGCATGTCCCAACTGCTGAGGGTACATGGACTGTTAGTTTATAATATACTATAGACAGGGACACTGCCATTAACACCCTTGTGCTATTAATTATGGACCAAATTGATCCCAGTGACATCCTAGAACTAGAGCTTGGGTCTGCTCTCCTGAACAGTGATTTTTCTGTTTGGTGGGTAACCCCACTATCAGGCCTTGGCAGACACATCAACTCCCTAGTAAAGCCTGTTTAACATTACTCCTCCAGGCAGGCTTTTTCTTGAATTATTGTTGCACATTTCAAGTGGCTGAAGTCACTTGGCCCCCAGCCAGCACAAGTCTAAAAATAGACTGCAATAATCCTAAGAAAAGCGTTCTGCCTGTCCTGCTCCAGCCTTGAGCTTTCCTACAAGAACCTCAAGCAAAATTCTCACTCCTTATTTTGTTATTCTTGCCTTGTGCAGCACCAGTGGCTCCAGACCCTACTTAGTGTGGAAGTCCCAGGTGTTCCTACCCTGACCTGAAACCCACTCCAGACTTTAAGCATCTCAAGGGTCTCTAGAATGCTTGAGACAAAGATCTCCAGCTCCCTGAGGAGAATCTCCTCCTCCACTGTGGCTGAATGCTTTGAGGGGCAGTTAATCACAACAGCATCACACCTAAATCCAGGGTTTCTATGGGGCAGAAGCACAGAGCTGGTGCAGCTACACAGCCCATCACAGATGTTACAAAGAGAGACTCCATGATGCAGATTAGCTTTTCACACTCAATCAAACTGTTTCCAATCCTTGCAGCAGTCCAGAGCATCCCACTGAACAGTGCAGCCACTTGTGCTCAGCCAGTGGATTCAAGGGTTCCATGGACACACTCAGAAGCTCTACTTTAACTTATGTAAAGCAAGAAAAGCAAGGAGGTCCTTTCCTCCTGCTAGTCCAGCTCAGAAAACAGAACCATCCTCCCACACGCTCCTCACCTGGGGTGATGAAGGCATTCTTTACCAGTAAGGACACTGTTTCAAGCTTCGGAGCAGGCACTATTTTTTGTGACTGTTTGGGCCTTGTCCCAGCACTGGCCAGAGGAACAGGTTTGGGGAGTGCAAATGTCAGCTGGGACTGCAGCTGGGGCCGGGGCTGGCCCTGCACTACAGCAGTCTGGAAGGCCAGGTTACAAGGCACTCCTGCCCCCGGCTGCTGCGTGGCCAGGACCAGGCTCTGGCTCTGGCTCTGGCTGAAGGTGGTGGCAGGGGCGTTGTGGGTCAGCGTGGCAGAAGCCGTGTGAGTGATGACCGAGGATTCACAGAGGAACTTGGGCGTTTCGGGAGCAGCGAAGGCGGCGGGTGCGGGGCTGGGGCTGGAGCTCAGCGGCACCGCGGGCAGCGGCGATTGCTGCTGGGCACTCGTGGGCTGCAGCAGCGGCAGCGGCGGCTGGAACACTGACATGAAAGTTTGTGGCCCGCTGAGAGACGAGTCAGGAGGGAAATCTGCCGGCTGGATGAAAGATCCCCCGCTTCTGATGCTGGAACACTGGTCAGCAACGACGTCAGGAATGACAGGAGCAGGTACTGAGGAAGGAATCAGTTCATCACTGATGCTCTCTGCTGGAAGCGTGCTGGGCAATGAACCCGACGGCAGGACAGGAGACTGAGAGACAAAGAAATATCACTGATTCAGACATGTCTGAACTCCTCCTGACAGGACGTGGCTCATGTCAGAGCCTTCTGTTTTAAACCTCTCTTACCTGGGAAGAGTGGCTGCTGCTGTCTGTGGTAGCTGAGCTGACAGCAGACACGGAAGGGAAATAATTACTGGAGCGACTGGGCGTGAATAATTCTGAAACATGAAAAATCTCCTATTAATTTTCTACTTTTCATACTCAAGATACAGCATTGCTTGATCCTAAAATTCACAGGAGTATCTGTATTATTTAGTAAATAATGAAACCATGAGATTTTGGCTTCATACAACTGCTGTTGACTGAGCAGTGAATTGCTGTCTTCCAGAAGAACTCTCTCTCTGGGGCTGACTCCTTCAGATTTCATGCAAACAGCCCTGTTAAAGGTTCATCTCCACAAAGACAGCCAAGAGCTGATCCTCAGTGAGTCCCACAAAGTACAGTCATCTGATGCAGACTGCCTGCAGAGCCAGCAAATAGATGTGACTCTACTTCCATGAAGATCCATAACCATCAAAGTTGTCAGCAGTAGTTTAATGTTAGATGGAATCCTTGACAGTGCCATGAAACATTCAAAGAAAATGTTAAATGTCTTCATCACTAAAAAGTGTGAAATGGGAAAACCTTAGATGTTTGTAACACTTCAACTTTTTTTTTAAACTTAGTTCATAAATCACTGCAATATTTAAGAAATTAATGAGTTCTATATATGATTCTTACCCTGAAAAGACTCAAAAGTATCCATAAAATCAAAATTTGGCTGGAGAGGAATAAGCCCTGGTTGAATCATGTCAGCATTTCCTAAGTGTCCTGCAAAATTCAGGAGACAGATTAGATTAGCTCTCCACCACTCACATAACATCAGCAGGAATAAAACACTCCACAGCCAGGCTTGGCCAAGATGTTACAGAAAAACTGCTGCTGAAAGGAACTGAGCATCTGCTTCTTTTCAGAGCTACAGCACAGTCCAGATATCAAAGCCATTGGGGAATGAAACTTTCAATTACTAGAATGGAAGAGGGGAACCCTGAAGGCTCTAATGGACATCTGGGATTGTCAAGCTCAGATGATCCTGCTCCCAAACCTCCTGTCTTGCCTCTGCTGCACTACACACAGCCTTGTTGGGAAGCACAGCTGGACCACCACACCTCACAGCAGAGTATTTGAAAGTAAACTATCACCCATTTCATCTGCCTTGAGTACAACTCAAGCAAACCATGGCTGCTCTGGAGTTGCTCAGACATCCATGCAGCAAGGATGGTGAACAGTGGACATGAGCTGTCCCATGACAGTCAGAGTCTCCAGACAGAGCTGAACAGCTCTTGGGATTGTTTGCACAGCTGAAACTTGCACTGATTCTACTGGACAAAGCCAAACAAAATTACGCAGGCACTCCCTTAAAAATACACACACACAACTAAGCTTTGAGATAAATCACCACGTCTTCACCACTGATAAAGTAAATACTGCTCAGTACAGATTCATTCAGGGGGCAAAGCTGGGAGCAACACATAAGAAGCTAAGACAGAAATTAAATTTGGATCATTAACTGGGATTCTATAACCTAGAGAATCATAAGACAGCTCCATTTCCAGACCTGTTTTTATCTGTATCAGCAACATAAGATTTCTTAGGCAAAACTAGAGCAGCAAAGCAACAAACCAGAATTTTTGTAGAGGTTCTCAATGCAACAGAGCTACAGCCCCAATACCTATGTCCCTGGAATTTGGCCAGGAAACCAGCTGATGTGAGGAGAGTGTGGAGAACAGGGTGTCGGTGAACTCGGACATGAGCATGTCTGCATCCAAGAGGCTGCCTTCCTCCATGGGCACAGGGGTTTCTCTGCCATACCTTCTCTTTTGCCAGAGAACCACATCATCATCCTGTCAAAGGAGAGGAAGAGGGGTCAGGCTGCCCAGAAATGCCAAAGCAGTCTGGTGCAGATCTATAAAGGCAGCCCTCATTTTTCACATTTTTAAAGAAAGAACTTCTCTTTGAGGAGCCATCAAATGGACTGAAACACATCAGTGGTGTTTTGGATACACCAGCAGCTTCAGCTCACTGAAAGGCCCCAATACTCTGGGAAAGGTTTTTGCCCAAAACCCAGATATGGACTAGAAGGATGTAAGACAAGTAACAACAATTGCTTGTTTCATTGATTACACAAGTATTTTTGCACCTAGTTTAACAACCCCTTGGTTTGAATAAAGATTAAAAATATCATGACTAGCAAGAATGCAAAAAACAACTCCTGTCTTGTGAGATGTATCTGAAACTCTGAGTTTGCACAAGACACTTTTTGCCCATGAAAAACAGAACATAATGTGACTTGGCTTACCCATCCCTCACTACAGGCTGAGTGAGAGTGCATTGCCTTGCAAAAATAGCAGAACAATGCTTCTGATCATCAGCTTATATACCCAAAGTAGGTTTGATAGTTTAAGGGGACATACTAAATGGTGATACCACTGTTCCTTTAACCATTTTGTTCTTTCATAGGATCCTGGCATATTATCTGCCTGAGCTGTGGGCACAGCAGGAAGATCTGCAACACGCAGCTCCCACATCTTCACAGATCCAGTTACACAAGCAAGGCAGCAGTGCCAGTTACAACTCAGTAACAAGATGAAATCATGTGCCAGCCCTCAAAGAGATTGATCTCTCTGGGCATGCAGTGCTGATTCCCATTTCTTCTGTCACAGCACTTTACATTCAACCTTTGCTCCATCCAATTCAAGCTACAAATCTGACATTGCTCTCTGAGGCACAGAACATTAAGGTGTCTAACCTTAATTAAGGCTTAAGCAAGATGCCTGTCTTTAGATTTTAATCAAAGCAAGCTACTGCATGTTACAGCTTTGTTATCTGCTGTGGGTTCTACAAGCATAAATGCTGCCACTTCTCAGTGGTGTTACCTACCCTGACCAAACTTGAAAGATCTTCATCTTTGTGTTTCTGTAACTGCAAAAGGAGAACAGAACAGATGGTGAAGTCAGAATAGGTCCTGTATTTGCTAGTGGAAGAGCTGATTTTGAAAAACTTCTAAGACCCAATCATGCACAATCAGTCCCAGCACAATAATTTTTAGTTAAGTGGAACTAATCAGATGAGCATGTCTGTACCAGCTTATCATCTGTTTTATGTACTCTTGCATGCCAGAAGAAGTGATAGATTAACTCAAGAAGCAACAACATACTGATCAAGCTCAAGCAAACTACTTTCACTATGTAAACCAACAGACCCTTTTCTTGAAGTATGTTCTCCACTTGTGGTATTCCCTAATGACTATTTCAATTCTTCTTTTCCAGTATTTCCCTTCTGTTGCAATGGCCTGAGAACACAAACACATACCATGAATTACACGGAATCACATAAAGGCTGAATATTCAATACATTTCCAAGCAAATATTCAGGCATAAAAAATGCAAAAGAAAGCATGCTAATTCTATTTGAGCTCATGTATCAGCAGCCCACACTGTCCCAGAGTTCAGCTATCACAGAGCAAATCTGACAGTACTAACTTCATCTTTCCCACAAAAACCAAACACCAGATGACATCTGACTGCACTGTCAGCATTTCCCACAGCAGCACAACCATAACCAGGAACTAAGAAATGGCAAAAAAGAAAACCCTTTAAAATTAATTTACTGAAATACAGCATATAAAGCACACAATACCCTGTGAATTTCACAAGGTCACATGCACAGACACACAAAATAAGCAGAAGCTGCTATGAATGATACAAAGCAATAGAAATCTGATGGCCAGCTCAGGGAGGACCTTGCAGGCCACACACTGATGGCAACAAAAGGATCAGACAATATGGGTCTTCAATGTGTCACAGAGAGCAGTGTGTAAATTGGGGAGAGCAGACTAATGAGAGCCTTAACTTTGTGTTCGAGGGCCACTTTCAACACAAACATCAACACTGTTCTTTCAAAAACCTGAGACAGTTCCACAAACTCATCTGGAACTCCTTTGAGCTATAAATTATTCTAGAGTTATGCAGTCTAGAGAGAGCCATATATTGCCACATCAAGGGCCTCACTGGTTTTCTGCAAGGAGCCAGAGGGCAGATGTTAGTTTTCATTTATATTTACAGGAGCACAAAAATGAAAGAACACAAACTCATATTTGATCTGTCTGTGAAACTACCTCAATACAGAAAAAGAAACTGCTTGTTCTCTTGAAACCAAACCTTGCCAATTACATAAAATACAGAAAACTCTCCCAGGGTCACTTAGATTCAGTCCTGAAAATAGTCATCACTGATTTCCCACCAACTTCAAGCCAGAAGACAGCAGAGGCTTTCAAAATCTTACCTATTCAAATAGCACTTCTATGAGCTATGATTCATTAAACTGCAACATTAACATAAATTACACAGATAACAAATGTCCTTCTGGTTGCACCTTGATCATCCTAATGTGATGAACTCACAGAACTGGGTTCACTCTGCTTTTAATGGCTCCTTCTAAATAAAAACAGAGCACAGCCTGGCTATGCTGCCCTTGTTTCCAGCAGACCAGAAAATCCTGTTACAAATGCAGAGCTGCCTGGGTTGCTCCCAGGGTTTCACACACCTCTGGCCTCCGGTGCTCATCGACGTCCACGGAGCCGTCCAGAGGGGTCACAAAGTGGCACATGGGGTTCTTGCGCTTCTCCAGGTCTGAAACAACAACAGGAATGCATGAGCTGAGCAGGGGCAGGGCCTGCAGAGAGCTGGCACTTCAGTGCCAAGGTGTGACAGGGAGCTAGCCAGGATTCCTGCCTGATAAACAGCGCGGGACAGGGAGAGCTGGGGCTGTGCTTGCAGCACTCAGCACATCCAGGAAAGCCCTGATCCGACAGCACTGCCTCAAACATCAGGCCTTGAGCTCATTCCCGAACTTTTCACTAGACAGTAATTTCAATTCTCTTGTCACCGATGTCTCAAAGAGCCGCCCCCAGCACGGTACTTACACTGCATGTACCAGGCCCTCCAGATGGCGTTATTGAGACGGATTTTATCCCTCCACTGAAGCTTCAGTCCCTTAAAATTTTTCCATTTTGGTGAAACCAACCTTCCGCTGCAACAAAACAGACAACAAATCAGTCTGCTTTCAGTTTTTCTCTCTCCCTTCCTTTCAAGACAAAGCATCCCCCTAAACCAGCCCAAGTGCCAACAGATGAAACCACAACAAGCCACACTTGGCCAGTGACAACTTTTGCAGTCCATGGCTCACTGAGCCAGGAGCCAGAGATTATTCCAGTCTCCAACAGTCCTCCACAAGAACTAAGAACTGTCACAACTGGTGTCACAAATATCAGCAGGAATGAAATTAATTTCACCCACACCTTTTCTAATTCCCACCTATGAGCTTCCACGAACTGGGACCGAGATTATTTAAATCAAGAGGCTTCTGCATGTTTGGTGAGATACAGCTCCATTCGATTTTCCAGGCTGGTAACACTGGAAAGGAGGAATAAAATGTTGGTTCTGGCCCAAGAAAAACATAACCCATGAATTCTACACTGCTGGTCATCAGAGCTGGGCACAAAGGAGTACCAACAGGCTAGAAAGAGTAACTTTTCTCCAAGGAAAGACAAGGCTGGAAAAGGAAATGGCTTATGCATGAATGCTCCTGAGAGATGGAAGGGAAATAGAAGGAAAAAGGAAGAAACAGCAAGGATTCTAGTAAGCACTGTATAAACACAAACTACCCAGCCCTTAAAACACACCTTCATGAATCATTAATCCATACTACTGACAGGGCAGAGAAGTAGGAAATACTCGTAACACAGTAAATTTCAAGCCAGAGACTCAAATATAGGAACTGTGCCTATCCCAGATTCTCCCTCTTGTTTTGGGGGGGTTTAGCTTTACATCTTCCAAGTTCATGTCTCCTGTGCTGTTGTGCAACGTTGCTCTGAGGGAATTGGACCAGCAATATCAACTACAACCCATGCAACAGCAAAGGAAACAGGCTCACCTTGACACACTGTGAGCATCAGGGGATGGACAGGAGTGACAGGAGCAATGTCACCTACAAGCACTGTGCCCTCTGAGAGATCCCGAGCACATGGTTGGTCAGGAATTGTCTCTGCCATGAACTGCAGTGGCACTGGACATGTACCAGCACAGACAGTGCCCTGGCACAGGACATTTGCCTCACACATTCAGTACAAATGAACTCAGAGAGGAATTATTTATCCTTAAAAGCTCATTTCACATTTAAGCTCTAAACTTGCTGTGCAAATAGGAAACATCCTACAGAAGGGCAAGGCACTTCCCTTGGCTCACCAAAGCCCATGCATAGAGCCTGAGGCTAGAGAACTGATGATTCCCAGTTTCCTGTTTGGTCTGGAAAACCTCCCAATTGCAGCTCTTTCTAAAGAAACCTTTTAATAAAACTTGCAATACTGAAAACAAGTAAAAAGTCCTGAGCCTAAACAAAAGCAAACAGAATGCCAGAGCTGCCAATAACAGGATATTAAACCAACATTTTTTCCCATATTTCACCATTTCTTTCCTGCCTTGCTGACACCACAACTGCTCTCACACTCAGATACTCCCACAGCTCTGACAGTAACAGAGGAGCAAATGCCAGGCTTCAGACAAGAGGCAGACAAAGAAAACCAGCTCTGCTCTTTCCATTTTACTGCTATATAAAATGTCAGTTGTGGCAACAGGTTGTAGCAATGCACAAGCAGATGAGTTGTTGCCTGTCCTTATCCTCTTTAAAAATAAAATGCTATATATGCACAAGGAAGCAGATGCACTAAAAGGATAATTCCCAGCAGCAAGGGATGAAGTTGTGAGCCCTGTCCATGCCCAGCTGCCCCTCTGGGGTGTAGGCTGTACACTGGATTGTGCTGCAAGGCTCTGCTGCAGCCTTTGGGACACTGGTGCTTGATAAAAAATAGCCAAAATTTGGTACACAAAATTGAACATGAGCACCCCCAAGACAAGCAGACTTGCTGGAGAAGAAACTTCACTGACTAGGAGTGAGAGCAAACCATGTCAACCATTAGCAAGGAATAGAAAAATCATTGTTAGTGTACTGGTGCTGTCACTGGGCTTTAAGACACTCAGTACCATCAGTATCATGCATGGTCATGGACATTTAGGAAATCCTTGGGATTATTTCTTTTCAGTAGTGCATCCATATGGCACTCTGAAATACATCTCCCAAAACTCCACTTCTAAATTTCAAGACTTTTAGTTAATGGAAAGATCTCCAACCCTTTAATTTCACTGTTACCCAACCCATGTGTCAGGGCAGAGTGGATTTCCACCCATTTAATATTTCTCCCACCACTGCAAACTCTCCCAACACCTTCACAGTGTTCACTGCACAGCCAGCTCTGCCTCACAACCACTGCATGCTTTATCTTTCCTTCCAAACCCAGACCAAAGCACATCTTTTCCTGTTTCTCATCTGTGCATTAACAGTTTGGAGACAGGAGATTAATATGCTGTTGCATCACCAGCACTGACAAAGTGCCCACATGCCTTTGACTAAGAAATCTGTCAACTTAATGTTCATCTCCTCATAGCTCTGTGTGACTCGACAGTTTGCCAAAGCAACAAAACTCTAATAATCTGCACTCAGAATAACAAGAGCAAATGCTTTTCTATAAAAAGACTAAAAGGAACTGTAATCAAGTCTGGTACACTCCTTGCATCTTCAAAGAGCTAATTAAAAATGGAATTAAAACACAAATAGTTTAAAATATTTGCAATTACATTCTTAGAAATTGCTAAACAAGACTAGTACATCAAAAGAAGGAAGTGATTAAGAACCTATTCTTAAAATAATTATTATTTTTAGTTCCCATGGGAGCAAAACACAAGTCCAGCTTGAGGTCATAAGTGAAACGACTTCAGCCTCAGTGAAGAGGAATCAGCATGAAGCTGACAACAATATTTAGACACTATTTCAAATTCCAAAGTCAATGTAAAGTCAATTACTTTGAACAGCACTGTGACTGAGAGCAGCTGTCTAACTGAAAGCAGTCCTCAGATTTTAAAGCAGCAAAACAACAACAACAAGGAAAAAAACCCCAAACAACTGGAGACACCATCTGGCTGCTGCTCCTGCCAAGTCCTCCAGCAAATGTGGAGCAATTCTCAACAGGTGGATGGACACCATGGACCTGCAGCACAGCCCTAGAGCACAGCCCTGCTCCAGGAGCTGCTGCAGCTCTGGGGGATGCTGCTCCCAACGAGAGGAGCAGGAGAACGTGCCAAGGGAGAACTGGACCCAACAGCTGCACCTGTGGGAATTCCTGTGGGAATGCTGGTGCTGCACACAGGGAGCCCAAGCTGAGGAACACAGGGAACCAGGCCCCCAGGTGCACCCTGCAGGGGATGCTGCTGCCAGAGCTCAGATCATGAACGCAATGCTGGAAGAACAGGTGACTTTCATGCTCTCCTCACTATCACACAGATCAAATCAAAGCAGTTGAAAACCATCTGGTGAGTGAATTGCAGTGCATTCCAGCAGCTCAGCTCAGTCTCCCATGGAGAAATCTCCACCTCCTGAGTCCAAATGTTCTCATCAAGTGATTTGATCACAGCAAACCAGCCAAGAGAGCTTCAGCTCAGCAGCACCAGAGCTGGAAATCCCCTTGGACTCAGTGGCCCCAGGAGGGCAGTCAGAGGAGAGGCTGCAGCACCTGAGGCTGCCACTTCCATCTGCTGCAACTTTCACCCGAGAGTCCTGGATACACCAGGAGAGGCTGGAGTCCATTCCCAAGGTGTTTTACAAGTGTTTTACCAGCTCAGGAACTACACTGAGATCCAAGCAGGCAGACAGATAACACAGCATTGGTCTCTCAGAGTAACACAACTCTCAGTTTCTAAAACTCCAGTAAAAACAGCTGTATTTTAAAACCATTCTAAACCTTCAAACATCACTAAATTTATGGCAAAGTACAAGCAACCGACATCCAGTGTGAGAGTGTGACCTGATTCCCTTCAACACCTTTGATTTCTACATTTTTCTTCAATCAACTGAAATGTAATTAGGGAGGTTTGTGTTCTAACACTACCCTGACACTCTCCATTTACAAGCAAATCTTTGCCTCTAAGAATTTCATAGTTTCATTCAAGGTTAATAACACTCAGTTCATGATCTTGCAGGATGTTTTAGTGATGCTTTGGACTCAGCAGAGACAAGGCAAAGGGATGACCCTCTTTCTTAACAAATACACATGAGATGCCATTCACTGCTGCAAAATTTAAACCAGTAGCACTCCCTAGCACTGAAACAACATTCAATTAATGAACTCAAGGAGAAACTCCTCCCAACATCTGTAAGAGGATCAAGCTCTGAGATGAGATGACTCACAACAGAAGAATCCTCTGTTCTCCTCCCTTAATCAAAGGATTTTAAGATGGACTTCAGTCAGCATAAAACCCATGACAGAAGCATCTTCCAGATTTGGGCAGAAAGGGACATTTAGCTGTGTGCAAACCCAGAAGAAATTCAGGGATCTTTCATTACTTATTAGCATTAAGAAACACCAGCATTTAAGGAAACTGATTTCTACAAAGAACACTGAAGGTGCAGAGAAGACTTCAAAATATTAAGATAAATTCCATATATCCTCCACTATCAGGTAGTTCGAACACATGTCAATTAAATGAAAACTGTATGGCATAGCATGGCAGAGCTTATGGGTTTTACACAGCTCAAATGCTTTATTCAGCTGTTTCTGATTCAACTTGCAGTTCCCCATTTTTCATCTCCCTCAGAAATGCACACAACAGTACTACATAGCCTTTAAATCCTTTCCCAACAGAAGGCAATAGGGAAGACTTTGCTGTAAACATCAGCCTGAAAAATCCCCTTTTCCCATTCAGAGAAATGTAAGTTCATTCTCCACATCATGACGTGTGAAAGTTGCTGAGCAAGAATTCCAGCTGGGAAGTGATCTTGGGATTGCAGTGAACTAAATGCTGCACCAAGTAAGAAGTTTTTAAAACACCCTCTGAGGATGGAATGCAGGATCTCCTGCTTAAAACAAGGAATGAGTGAATTACATGCCCATGGCTTAAAAGTGTGTGAGTGACACAGTAGAAGCAGGACATGGATTTTTTTTGATGTACCACTGTGCTTTGCACATAAACTCCTCATTTCCACCCTCTCATCTTTCACTTGTTTGATACTCAGGGACAAGGAAAATCTCTGGCAACATCTGGCTCCCTAGCTCAGGAGCTGTTATTTTTTCCCTTCTCCTCAGAAAGCACCTGGCCAAGATCTATGGTATATGGAATTTAAACACAAACCTCCAAGTGCTGTGGTTTAGATTCCACAGGCCTGTCCTGCTGCCCAAATATGCACTCCCAGCAAGCCCAGCAGATAGGCTGGAAAGCAGTTCTGCATGGAATCACTTCTACACATCACTGGATTCTACTGTGCTATGGTTGTAAACAAATTATTTTGTTTTCAAATCTGAATTTTGTCAATTCAGTTTATGGGAACAAGCTACAGAAATGTCCTGTGTTTTCCTGTTTAGGCAATGGATTCCCCTTGCCCTTGTGCTAAAACAACTCTTTTTTGCCTAATTAGCTCCAGCCTCAAAACCCACTTCCTCTGTGCCTCCCCCCAGTTGCTTCCTGTGCACAATCATGCAATTTTGTGAGGTAGGGTAAGAATTTTACTTTTATTACAGGTAACGGCAATGAGGCTCATAACTTAAGTAATAGGATAAAAATCAGACTTGATAGTACAGTAGCTAAACAGATTAGCTTGTTCAGAAACACAGGGGAGGAACTTTCTGGCTTCTCCCCAGCATTTTTTTTTTCCCGAAGGCGTGGTCTTAATTTGTTTTGTCATCTCCAATCTGTTTTGCTGGGGAGTTGGGCCTGTCAGCTCAGCTCTCCAAGAGCCAAAACTAACAGTATTTCCCCAAACAAAGGTTCATTCAGAGAACCAGATTATATGCATTGTGTGTTGGAGCAAAGGGGCAGGCAAGAGAAACCAAAACATTTCTAAGCAGTGTGAATGTGTAGGACTGGCGAGGACACCACATTTCAGCATCTCACAATTCCAACCTCCACAGCTAATCCCAGCTGCAGCCTGAGGATGCTAATCCCAGACAGAGCTCATTTTAAAAGCCAGATTTAGGGCAGGTCATTTGCTTTGTTACCTGGTTCATCCTCCTTCCCTGAAATCCTCCCACAGTAGCAGGCTCAGGGTTGTGGAGGAATCTTCTATTGCCCACAGACCACAAAGGACATCAGGGAGTTTGTGCTGAAGTTAAATCAAACACTTTAAAACAACCAAAAGTCTCCTCACTGTTTGATTCATCACCTTCTAAAAATAACACTTCCATCTTGAAGACAGAGATACTGGACCAGACAAATATTTTTCTTCTGTCATGAGAAATATCTATAAAGAGCTGTTAGAAAAATAAAAGCAAAGATCAAATTTAGCCACTGGCAAACTGGAATTGCAACACCTGCCGAGAAACATGTTATCTGCAACGATTTCACGCAGGCAGGCTCAGGTATGCACCTCCTGAAATGGAACAGGAAAGTGAAAGGTCAGCTGTATGCCTGAAGCAAATACTCCTGCCCCAACAAATCCACAAGAAACGTTGATTTATTTATATTAACATTTCAATGCTATTTTAAGCGTGGAAGTTTAATGTAATTTGCATAAACGAAAGTTTGCAATGCCTGGGCTCTTGCTCTGACAACCTGCTCTATGCTGGGCTCAGGAATGACCAGGCAGGAGTTGTGTCAAGGCATTCTCCTCAAAGACAGATGAAAAACTCACATTTTGGGAGCGTTATCACACCAGCCCTGAGAATTTTTCATACCAACACCACTGTAAAGGAGTTGCTTGCTGCAGTTTTAGTCAAACACAACATGTTTGTGTGCAGGGGGAGGCTGCAGGCAGCTGGGAAGGACCACAGAGAAATCCCTCACCAGATGCAGGTTTCATGCAGGTTATGAAATGGTGAAAAGAGCACTGGGCAAACAAAGAACAGTACAAATATCAAGGAGACTTGAAGGCTATGGTGTCCTTCAGCCAGTGCCTATTTAAAGACTCCGAATATTTAGACAGTTTCTCATTTCCAGTCAGAAATCAAAGGGTATTTCTAGAAATCTTCCTGTTTTTCAGACACTTGTCCAACAGTGGCTCACTTAAGAACAGAACAGCAAGAAAAGAAAAAAGCTTCTTAAATACTGTCATTAATATGTCAGCCAAAAGGCTGAGAAAATGACCCTAACCATCCCATCTGTCACTGCTGACCCTCCCCAAACCTCTCCCTGATCCCTGCTGTCTTCAATTTTGCCCCTTTACAAAAGTCACATAGTTTGTAACTTTATAAACATTAACACTTTTTAAAAAGGCCACACACTTCCACTGTCAAAAATCAGGAGCTGCTGAAAGAACTACCAGAAAGTCCATCATGGAAAAAGCAGCTGACACACAAAACTGACACAGTGCTCTGAGATGCACGCTCAGAGGAAATGCCACCCCTTTCACTGCCCAAATCTGAAATGCCAAGCTGGAGAGCAGCTGCCCATGGGCACAAAGGGTGTCAGTGGCAAAGTGAGGACAGAACACCAGCCAAGTACATCCTAGCCACACACCCCACACCAGAAACGCCACCAGCAAGGGTGAGCTTGAGAAAGGATTAGATTTGCATTTTTCACATCACATCAGTACATTTGGTTTTCCTTCTTTTTTTTCAATACATTTTGTTTTCCTTCTTTTTCAAGTGTTTCCTATGCTCTCATGCATGGTGGAAGGAAGTGTCATTTTTAGAGCTGCTTCAGTGTAAAGGGAAGTGATCCTACTTACTTCAGTGTCTTGACATTTTCCACTTCTTCCTAAGACTTGATTTCTGCCACTCACTTTCCACCAACCTTCTCAGAGTAATAATATTCACTAAAAAGAGTTGGTTCCCAATACAGATACCAGGAATTGACAGGGATTTGCAGTGTACCTCTGTTTTAATTTTAAAATGGTTGTTGGTGAGGAACCCTCTTGTATGGAGAGCTATAAATGTGTCAGAATCTTTTTGAACATTAAAGCCCCAGCCTAGATTAATGAACTGATCAAGACGTGATGATCTGGGACTTAAAAGATTTTTCACACTGAAAAACCCAAACAAACCCTATCAGCATGGCAGATCAGCCCAGCTCTCTGAGCAGCACACATAGCACCGGAGCCCAGAGCTGTTTACCATGCTCCAGAAACCTGAAACCAGCACTTCTGCTGCAGAGGATACTGTAACATTCTCTGAACAGCATTACAAGCCTATAAATACACTGCAGGACTGCAGGGATCTTATTCTGAAAGCGCCTTCCAGGTTTGCAAAAGCAGAGATGCTCCCCCAGCTCTCCCCTTGTTACACAAAGCTTTCATCCCAGCTGTCTGCAGCCAGCTCCCTGCAGCTTGAAAAACACCAGGCTGCTTCCCAAACTCAGTTATTACAGGCTCAAGACTGCAACAGCACATACAGTTTATTCAAAGTTTACATAAAACCTGAACCAGAAACTACACAAGAGACAGAAGCAGGGTAAAGGCACCACTGTGTTACTATTGAAACTACTCAAAGATCAATCCAAATCCCATTGAAAAATTATGTAGGGAGAAAACGCCTTCCAGAATTCACATAAAACAGCCTGGAACGTGGAAAAAAAACTCTCTAAAAAGTCGTGTACAACTCACAGGAAAAGTCTCCAGTCAGACCTTTCTTGGATCTGTGTGCAAACGAGTGCTCTAGCAATGCTTCACCAAAACCAGCCCCAATTCATGGTGAACACCCCAGTGCCCTGTGCATGGGGGCAGCCTGAAACATCACAGTAAAATCCCCCAGCATCCACCCATCCATTCCCATTCCTGGGAAGGTTGAACATTTAGAGAGCACAGAGTGGAAAACAAACTTCCACCCCTGGGTCACCGATCAAACTGGAGCTGTGATCTGTCTGCTGCAACGCAGGGAAGGCTGTGTGAGTGACCCTTCCTTAATTAATTGGGACACAGAGCTGGCAGGGAAGCTGCTAATAATCCTCATTCCACATAATCCTCACCACACTTTTCCCAGATGGCTCCCACTGCCTGTCTAGGATTGGACAGGCCAAGGGCAATGCCAGGTTCCCCCACACAGATAGAGAGATCAGCCCTGCCCTTGGTGGCTCCAGCCCTGCTGAATTGTTGGATCTGTTACTTTATAATGGTGGTGGTTACGGTAACCAGGGCACTGATAAATGTTTCACAGCAGTTAACTTCATAAAGCAATATTTAACCTCATTATATGCAGCGAGTGTCAGAGGAAGACGTTGTTTTATTGCATTATACCCTTATAAAGTCATTCCTTTGCTCCCAGTAACCACCGTGATTAAATATCAAGCAGCAAAGTGGTTCAGAAATTCTCATGCCATCCACCTGTGCAGCAGTTAAAAGACATGGCTGGACTGACTTTCACATGGACTGAGATAGTTTATGTCCCAAAGCAAGTGGTGATTTCACCAGTAAAATATGTGACAGCATCAGCACTTTCACAAATCTTACTACAAACAAAACAACAACCAAGTCACTAAGTGACCCTCACTCAAATCTTTTCTTTGTGCCAAAATCACAAAAAAACAGTCCCAACCTTCATTCTGTAGGTCCTGTCCTGAAGACATGACAGTCCCTTGGGAAGCTCATGTGAAAGGTAAATAACACTTTTTACACATTTATTGCTATGGAGAGAACATCCTCTCCCAATTTCCTAGGATCTGTCTCCCCATTTCCAAAGCCATGCACCTAGCCTATAATCATCACATGCCAAGCCTAGACACCAAGCCTACTAATGTGCTAATAAAAACTGCTAATAAAAGTTTTAGTCTCCTTAAGCTCTGCTAAGATTTTTACTGGAGATTTGAGAGTTCTACTTGTACAACTGGATACTAAAAACAGATGGGATCCATGCTGAGCTCCTAAACAACAGCCTTCACAGACCAAAATTTTATTAGAAACAGTAATGAATTAGCTTTTTTTTTTTGCAGAATTCTATGCATCTACTTGCAGAGCTAAGATCTGCTCTCCAGTAACATCTGCTGATTTGATAAGGTGAGTAAGTGCAATCTCATCCCAGGGTTTCCATTAAGGGTTAACAAGAGAGATAGACCAGGAGTTAGGAATGCCTCTGGTTCCCATGCAGTCTGACTGCAGATTACCCCTCCTCACAGGAGGAAAGACAGATCCCAGTGTCATTCCAGTCACAAACACTGACTGGCTCTGTGCTTTCCCAAGACCATGGAATCCCCAGCAGCAGCACAGAACGGGGCTGCTACCACAGAGAGCAGCCACACACTCCACCTTATCTGCAGAGACCAAATGCTGCCTGGAATTTTTTCCCAGCTGATACTAAAACACTGTGGAGCTGCCTCCAGCACTCGGCACCTGCTTTGCAAGAGCTGTAAGAACACCCACCCAGCGTGCCCAGTCCAGCCCTCCCCTGCTCGGTGCCAGCAGTGGCTGAGCAGCTGCCTGGGGAAGGGTCACTACAGGACCAGCCTGTCCCCGTGCTGTTCCTGCCAGCCCCTCACAGCTCTGGAGGGAAATTATAGTAGCAAGTGTATTAACTCACTCCCCAAAAGTGAACCGAGGAACTACAGTTTCTCTTTTTTATAGACAGTTCCCCCCAAGTTGAGTATGATTTGGCAGGACTTTGTTTTAAAAAGGGAGAGATAATGACATTTTTAGTAGATAACAGTCACTTTGGTGACTACTCTACAGCTTGGATGTCCCAGCTTTTGGACAGATTGTTTTGGTTTCCCAAAGCAACTATTTCACAATCTCTGTTTTAGGTGTCAAACATGGTTGCTAATAATTATCTGGAGTGAGTGCAGTTTCCTCCTTGAGGATATTTGTATTCTGATCAAGTCAGTTCTCCCATCCCAACATTATTAGGTTCATCTGAAATAAGCTGACAACATTCAAAGTGCTTCCCTGGCTCTGTAACACATCTAAATATTTCACAACCATATCCAAATCCCCTGACTTAGTCCTTCCTTTCTAAAAGTTTTATATCCTCTAATCCAGAAAAGTCATTTTTGCATGTTTCTGGATGGCAACCCCTGCACTCAATTTTCTTTCTCAAAAGCTGTGTTTTTAAGAGCAAAGGCAAGCAGTTGATTCCATTTCACTCCTTTGTGCTTTCCCACATCTGGCACACCACCAGCACATTTTCTATCCAATTTCCTCAACCTCCAGCCTGTCAGAGACAGATGCTTCCCAAGCAAACAGAGAGCTGGACTAAGCTGTGCAGATACCAATCTGTAGGAGTTTGTACAGGGAAATGGGGATGCATTCTCTGGACCTGTACAGGAAGAGTTAACACAAGAAGCATGATATGTAACATCCAGATCCAGAGCTTGGTGTGCTGCTAACAGATGAGCACATTTCAGAGCTGCTCTGAATCCACTACACAGCTTAGCAGGACCAGGACTCTGCTGTGCTGCCTCTCACTCAAATACTGGGAGTTGTCCTGATGCACAGCTGTCACTGTAAATATTATTAACAGAGCTTGACTAGCCATGGCTAAGCTTACTCAGACTACAGCTTCTATGTAAACATACAGAAGTTCATCAGGATGAGCAGAGTGTCCATCCAAGAACAAAGCAATTTTATTCTTTGCTCTGGGAAACATGGCAGCAGATAATACCCATATCCAGTAACTGGCAGATAGGAATGCAAGAAGATCTTCTGCTGCCCTCTTTCTGTTTGGCACTTCTTCTCTAATAGCTCTCAGACCCACAAGTTCAGATATTTCCTCTTCACTTTTTTTTTTAAGTTTTCCTTTTTATGTGCAGGCCTTTCCTTTGTTTACCTTGATCACTTCTGCCTCTGAAGGAACTCAACAACTAACACAGTGTCACACCACAGCACCGAAAGCAAAAGCCTGCATGACAAAAAGATAATCAAGAGCAGTCACAGACTTCAAAGAATAATTAAAAAGATATGAGAAGCTCTTCCACAATTCTTGCTTCACTTGGTCTCTTTCTCTTTATGAATGGTATTGGACAGTAAGGACAAACTAGATTTAAGAGCAGCCTAAAATCTGGATGTGAGATACAGCATGGAGAGTTGAGCAGAAGAGCCTGTGATGGCTCACACTCCCATCAACATACACTAACTAAATGCTGTGGGCTCAAGTTATTTTTAGGTCTATTGTGAAATTCTCATTCCACTCCTCCCAAGATACATGAGCACTACCACAGAGGCCTGGGCTCTGTATCATCACCCTGGCTGGCTGGAGTGAGTCTAACCCTTGCCCTATATTTGAATTTTGATGCTGAGGCAACCAAGTCCCTGGCACAGATGGGGCAACATGGACAAGAAGTGTTTTGGACAACAAGCTCCCATGGGCTGGGGAAGGGTTTGGCTGCTGGATACAGAAGTCACAGAGTTGCTGCAGCCTGGCCAGAGGTCTCCCAGCCATGCTGGCCAAGGTCACTGCAGCTGCAGGCAGAGCACTCGTTACTATGGGACCTTGAGGGAAAGGAGAGTAAACAAAGCAGCAAGGGAAAGGAGGCCAGGATTTCGAGTAAACATTCCATGCTCCGCAATTCTGAAAACAATGAACTTGACAGATTCCAGAAGCAAAGGCTCCTTCGTGCCTCTGCAATGTTTGTTTGAATCTTGCTATGCAGACATGTCTCTCACAGAACAGCCCTGCTCATCTCTGAGGACTAACAGCCTCCCCTGGAAGGATCAGTGAAAAGAAAATGCTCATCCTGCTGACTTGTGCTTCTGCAGATCTGTGCTGGGCAGCAGAACGAGCTGCAACACCAACTCCTCAGAACAAAACACCTGCACACCTTTGTTGCTGTGCTCCCTCTGCCTGGCAGGACAGGACCAAGGTCCTGCACTCACACAGGGATTCTAATGCCACTAAAGGCTCTGTGCTCATACAAGCTCCCAGCACAGACACCTCTGAGGACCCACATCAGCAGGACTCCCAGAACACCAGGGCAGATGCAGCCCAGGAGGAGTGAACACCCCACAAGGAGGGTTCAGGCCAGGTCACATTTGCAAGCTGCCACCTTCCCCCCAGATTTGCAAAACCCAACTACAAACAATGCAGCTGCTATCTCACTTCCAAAACAAGTAGCAGCAATCCTCTTTCTCAAGAGCAAAGCTATTACACAAGAGCAAGGTTATCTGGTTATCTTCTCCTTACCCCCTCAGTCATCCTTAAGGCTCCACTCCTCAAATCTTGTTCTGAATTCACAAACCAGCCCTGGGACAAGTGAGCCCCACCCAAAACCAGCAAAGACAAGACCACCCTTCATCTCCTGAGAAGGAAGAAGCTTTCAAGCTCACACAGGAACGAAACTGCAACAAGCATCAGAACTCCTTTGCTTGAGTAAGGACAACTTTTCATGGACTAAGAGTGATCTCAACCATTCCTCCTTGCTCCTTCAGCTAAAAGCAGCCTCAACTCTCTTACTTCTGCTCTGAACTGTCCCTCCAAAATTCTGCTCTTTGTTCCCCAAATCATAGGAGAATGCACAGGGAAATATGGTTAATCTGCAATGAAACAGAAGCACTAACACCACGTAAGTACTCTACCCATAAAGATATTCCCTGCTTGCTCTGATGTGGTGAAAATGAGCAATTAAGATATCCCTAGAAATCCAGAAATTAAAAAAAATGCATTTATTTCTGTATGTAGGAAGACATTACCACACATAAAAAATACAGTAATTAAATAGAACAAAAATTAAATATAACATTAAATATAACAGAAAGGGCTGTATCCACTGCTCTCCTTGCATTACACCATCAGCTAAACTAGAAGTAGAGACACAAAAAAGTCTCTAACTGTGCATTACTGTTGTAGATAATGTGCTGCCAACACAAAACCAAGGATAAAAAGCTCTCTAACAAGTCATTAAAATTTAACAAGTCTTTAAATTTTTTCTGTGCTTTTCAGGAAAAGTGATCAATTCATTAAGCAGCAATGCTTAGCTACTTAAACAGCTGAACCCTTTCCTCAGATCATGGTAGATCACCAACTGTGTCATGGCAAAGGGTTATCTGCAGGTCAGGAGCATTCTGGCCAAAACACACACACATACCACTAATTGGAGGGAATCAGATTCTTTCACTAATACCCTGTTACATGATAATCCAAGCAGTGCCTGCAAGCCCTGTCCATCTGGCATGTCACCTTTCCTCTCACAGTCCCAAAGGTGACAAAGCAGCCCTGAGAACCACTCCTATCGCTGTGGGCTTTGTACCTTCACACACCTTGGCCATGGTCTGGATCACCAGCCAAGGGAAGGAATCTTTTCCCTGGGCTTAAATGGCTTCCTGTGCTCCTTTCCAACCCCTCTTCCTATTATCCACTGCTATCATGGCTGGTCAGCCAGCTAAAAATTCTCATCTATCACAAAGGTAACTGCTGCTGAACTTGCTCTTAAGCAGCACTTAAGTGTTTCCATACCTTAAGGCACAAAGTGAAATGTGCTTAACAGAACAGGCAACTCCCCTGCAGCCATTCACACTGCACAGAGTGGCCAAGGTGTCACCCAGGCTCTCCTTACCCTTCCTGCTCACAGGCATCAAGCCTGGAGGAGACTGATAAGAGATTGTCACAGTATGGGGATGGCAGGAAGATAAAACACTATCACTACTGAGTTCCAGCAAACCTCTGCTGAATCCAACAGTGGATTTAACACAGGGAGACAGAGTCCACCATGGAGCAGGAAAATAAAGAGTCCTCCATTTCTGCCTGCAGAGTAAAGGATTCCCAAACAGGCTGCCTGAAGTGGCACATTCAGCTCCTGAACAATTCTCTCCAGAGGAAAGGGGTCCTGTCTCCAATAGCTGTTAACCATTTGACAGCTCAAACAAGCTCACACCATTTAGACTTCCAAACCCAACAGAACAAAAGGGTATTCCAGATTCTCCAGAAGGCCACTGGCAGCAGCACACTCAGGAATCCAGAGGGATGCTGCAGATATTAAAGGTTTTTTGGGGGCTGCAGGATGAGAGAATGATGCCTCTCAGAACCACAGGCAGGGCAGGGAGAGCAGCTCAGTGAAGGCAAGGGTTCCTAGCAGAACACTGCCTCCCAGAAGCACCAGGACTGCCCTTCAAATATCAGCCTGCTTTTATTACCCTGTGATTTGTATCTCTAAGGGACATGTCAGTAAGCTGCACAACTTCACCACCCTTTATTAAGTTTGTAGCTGAGGTGTCATATTTGACAGATCTGCCTTTTAGACTTCTATGTCAGCTCACTTCTAAACTTCATGCCTTTGTTCCCCTCTTTCTGAAAGCCAGCACATATCTGGGGCTCTGAAGTGCTGTGGCTGTTTTGATCACTTCAGAATGGAGAAAGGGAGGAAAAAGCAGTAAGTGATTTATCTAAGATCAACAGCCAAGAAACCAAGGGTTAGTGAAGAGCTTTGTGCTTGTGTGTCATTAAGTAAATAAGCTGTGGCAAATGCACACTGGAACATTTCCGATGGCAGTGGCTGCTTTACTTACCGAGGCATAGCTACATTAATTATATCAGCAGTGACACCAAGCCAGGGTGTTTATGTTTAAAAACAACCAAAAATTACCTTCCAACTCCAGTTTGAGGAAAAATTATCTGAAAAGACAATGTTCAGAATTTTTGTTCTGGTACTAAAACTATTAGAAGCAATTTCTGAAGAACTTTGCTTTTCTTAACTTATTTTTCAAGCCTTCCTGCTTCAGAAACTGTGACAATAATGTAACTCTAGCTTGCACTAAAAACAATCAAATTCAGGTTTTTCCATCACTGTCTGAAACACAAAGAACCAACTCTATTTTCTTTGGAGGCAACTGAAACAAGTACTTTTCCTAATCATCTTCAGAATTGTTTTATGGACATGCTAAAGGTTTCCTTTCCAGAGCGAAAGGAAAATTGTATGAAAGCTGTAAAATGTTTCTATAGCCATCAAAGAGTTTAGAAAGCTTGTCTTTTTCCTCAGAAGTAGCTTAGAAGTTTTGTCTTTAAAGAATTGTTTGTGCCAATGATATTGTGATATCAAAGGACACATGAGGGAAACTGTAAATGCAATTAATTTCTGCATACAAAGAAAGGAAGTTGCAAGCATATAGCCTGTAGTCTGTTAATTAAAAATAAAATACCGCATTTAACCCAAACTGGTCCAGGTTCCTCAGCTGATAAGGTTTGTTGTTTTTCTTTTTTAAAAAGAGAACCCTTTCCCTCCAACAGCAAAAGGCAGCAGGGCAGCATGAGAAGAGCCAAAGCAGGAATTCCAGATCTCCTGCCCCCATCTCGGTGCTCCATCATCCATGACTTCCACATCTGGGTGCATCCAGCTCATTCTCTCCTTTATCAGGCACACCCTCACCAAGGGCTTCCTATCTAACTCTCCAATCACAGATCAAAGCCAGGGGAATAAACACTGGACTTCTCCAACTCCAGCCACACCTTCCATCATCTACCCTGACTTTCCACATATTCTATCTCTCCTGTCCTGGACAGCATTACACCAACATCCTCTTTTCTCCAACTCATCATGATCATTTAGCTCTGTCCTGTTATTCAAATCTCATCTAAGTACAACTCCAACCTCTTTTCTTCTCCACAGTCCCCAGCAGGACTAGAGATTTCCCTTTCCCTGCTGCTGGGTGTTTCCTCACTCACACAGGTTCAGTGAGTTTGTAACCCAGGCTCAAACCCACCCAGCTCAGCTCAGACATCCTTTGTTTGACTCGAACTTTGCAGCATCTCAATTTTTCTTTCCTGTTTCCATCCCTGTGGCCACTGTCAACACCATCCAGCTCTTCCCTGTGGCTTTATCTTGGCCCTTCTAATTCACTCAGTGCATTCCTCAAAGATCCTCTTAATTTCACTCCACAATCTCAGCGAGCTTCCAGCCTCATTCCTCGCCCTTTCAGCTCTTACTGCTTCACAACAGATCTCTAAGTGCTGTTATTAGGGGAAAATTCCACCCACCCACAACAACTTAAAGAGTTCACTCTCTCCTTCAAGCCTGTCAAACTGACATCCCAGAAATGCCCAGCCTTCAGCTCAAAATGCCTACAAAGCTCCCTTTATTCCCCCCCACCCCTTCCCAGCCTGCAGCATCACTAGATACCCTTTTGTTTGATTAAGACTAATCACAGCTTAAGGACACACAGTCAGATAAGGAGCTGCTCAAGTGACTGAATATCAACTCTGCTTTCCGGAATAATGGAAATTTTTTCCCCCCACATGGGAAAGTAACAAGCAAGAATGGTTCAGTGACCTACTAAAGGGGTGTGTGGAAAAACATGAGTAAAGCCAAGACCTGAATTTTGGGTTTCTTGGTTTTAATTCCTCTTGCCACTCAGCAGAAAGAAAGAAAAATGAGTAAGGGGGAAGAACTGGAAATCAACACAAAAAAAAAAGCAACACAAAATCTTCACTAAAAATAATGCCAAACCCAAAAGTTCAGCCATTTTTTCAGATTATGCAAAAGTTCTTGAGAACTGGCAGTTCTGAGGACAAACTAGCTCCCTCTTCCCTATTTCCATCAAAATTATGATTACTAAATCCATGCTGTATTTAAGCCAGGAAATAACATCTGTTTATTGAGTAAAATCACAAGATGAGAACTACAAGAAAACATGTAGATTAATTGGTAGACCAAAAGATAATAATGTGCTTTTTTAATGAAAAAGGTGAGTACTGTGCCTCACACCTGTATAGCAACACTCTGCCCAACCAGGTCCATAGAAACCAGTCTGCAGAGACACCAAAACAGCCAGGAGCAAAACAAACAAAATTGACCCTGTATCTAAACCTCTGTCCACAGGATTTGTTCTTCCTGTACTAATTTGTAGCCCTAAAAACATCAAACCTTAACTTGAACCAAGGCCTTCTCACAGTACCACTACTAAATGTTTACTTTGGCAAAGAAACGTGTCTCTGAGACAAGAACAGCCCAGCAACCTTCCTGCAAACCATCCTGAGGTTCAAGGTTGTCAAGGTGGAATTTCAAAGTGCATCTTACACAGAGCTTAAAAGCTTGTGACTATATCAAGCATTTGACATAAGCAGGGTAAGAGGCTCAGTACCAGTTCTGATCATACTGCACCCTGACTATGGCATCCTTGCTTTGAAGGGAGCCTTACACGGTTCAAAAATACCTGTAACAGCAACTCTGCCTAAATTCAGAGGTGAACAGAGGTGTTTTTATCAGAGTACCTTCTACAAGCAGCATGTGAAATATGTAACTGAATTCTTTTTAATCTCCAAGTGCTATCAGCACTGCTGAGAACTTCCCCAAACACTGCTCTAACAAAGAATGTGTGGCAAAGGTGCTCTGGAAACAAGCTGACCCCTAACGTCAGCCCACTGAGGAAGGGAATATTTTTGGCTCACATCTACATGAAGTGAGGGAGTCATATTGCTAAAGAGGAGAGATGAAATCTAGAAATGACCTGGCAAGCTGTTCACAAGGCAGCTTTTGTCCCAGTTCCCAGAGCCCACTCTCCTGCTCTGTGCAGCTTTAGCAAGCAGGATCCAGAGGGTTTTGGACAAGGATCTCATGCCAACCTTAACACTCTTACCTCAAGTACAACACCTGGCATGTTCCTTAAGCTCTTATTAAGAGGTGATAGAACTCTGAGGCTACTTAAGAATAAATGAGCCCACAAAGTCATCTTCATCTACCCTACCATGCCCTATGCTCAGCAACAACTGCCATAATAATTGGTAATAGTTTAAAAAGAACACCACTCAGGGTGAGTAGTACCATTAATAATTCCTAAAATGAAGCTTGTGCTTTGTTTACACGATGCTCAGACCACACACATCTGAGGAGCCCATTCTCTCCTCTGCAGGACTGTGTTCCCAGCACTGCACAAGAAGGGAACCTTAATACACAAAGTTAATTATTTACATGGTCTCAGAACCTCATCAACCTCTTATTCCTTCACAGGGCGTGTATATAACATACTGGCAGAGTAGAACTGAAATCTGCAATGTCACTTATGTGTTTTACACTGGAGAAAATAAAGAATTGTCTTAAATCTACTTTTTCCAGTAGTAATACACTGTATTTCCTACTCTCTGCAATAATTACATCAGTCATTTTAGCATGATTTATCTCTCTACCCTAGAGATAAACTAGCATAAGGTCATTGATACCCAACATCCATTTTTCAGACCTCCACAGAAAAGTTCTTATTTCAAGTTTTAAACCTTAAACTATGCATCATTCTTCCCAAAGCAGAGCTTTCCACAGGGAAGTCCAACATCCCATACTCCAGACTGTCAGGGCAGTAAATGGTTTGCAGTGCCCTTTTGTAGAGCACAATTTTTCACCTCACTGAAATCTTCAGCCTGCATTCTACATGGAGCTGAATATGATTCTTCCACTGGAGACAACAAGTCTCCAAAACAAAGAGAAAAAATTCTTCTGTCCCAATCTCAAGGAAAAAACCCCTTCATGATAGGCTGTTGTTTGGAACATTTTTAAATACAGCTGAGCTTCAGGAAATTTTTTCAGGATAATGTAATTATTTGGTTAATGTAAAGTTATAAGAGGGCTTTACTAAATTAAATATCAAGATGACATAACATTTCACTTAATTGTGCACATTGTGGGTCTGCCCAGGAGCACAGCTTCTCATTAGAATGAGCCGTGCCAAAGGTCTTTCTCATTTTGAGAAGAACATTTTTAAAGCTCTTTTTGCCAGTCTAAAGTGAGCTGCCTGCAACAGGTCAATTCTAGCTACCTACACGTCAGGGTCTGCAAGGTCACATTGGTTTAAAGAGCTGAGATGAAGGGGCTAAAAGAGAAAAAACCAATGTTCTTTTCCTTCTGTCAGTGTGGTACAGCTCCCATAATCAATCTCATCAGAAAAACAAGTGACATTTAGATAAAGTGCAGCCCGCGTGACACCTGTTGTAAACCCCAGTGTTTATAAGTTACTAATTAATTTATAAAATTGTTTTAATCTGCTCACTGTACAGGGGAGTATGCTATAGGCATATTTTCCTCTCTGGAATGGCTTATTTGAAATGAGACATTTCAAGCTGTGCAACTGGATATGTGACTGAAACAGCTGTGATGAAAATTAGAATCATGGTGGTTTGTACTGCTCGAAGGCATGAGGGAATCGCTTCCCTGGTGTTCAGAAATAACTTTCATTATTTTTTTTTTTATTATTATTAAAAGGTTTGACCGTTAACAGCACAAAGCCAAACTCAAAAAAAAATTTACAGCACAATTAAAAGAGTCCAGGTTACACAACAAATCCATGATCCTGCATAAATTTGGTCACTTCCAAACAAACCACCCGAAGTAATGACCCAGGTAATGACCCAGGTAATCTAGAAAACTTTGCTTTCTAGTCCATCAGCAAAGCTAATGGATACCACATTTTACTGCTTCTCCTTAAAACTTTAAACACTGAAATACCAGCAATGAGTGTCTTGTGTAAATAAATATTGCACAGAGAGCTCTGTTACAGCAGCTTCCTTGGGTTTGTGTTTAACACGGCTGCATCACCCAGCTCTGCAGGCAGCTCATGCTCCCACAAATCAAAATCTTCATTTTTCTGTGTTACAGTTTTTGCTGTTGGTTTCCACAGTCCTTTTCTGGAGTGAATTTCTACCTAGCAAAGGCAGCACAGAAAACATTAATGTGGAATCCGTGTGTTTTGTCAGTGCTGGATGTGACAGGCAATAATGAGAAAGGTACAGCTGAGACAACAGTCACAAAACATCCCTATAACCCAACCCAGATCAAATCCAACCTGAGATGTGGACAGAGAGACCTACAACCTGCAGGCTCAATCACTTCTTAAAATGACATTTCCCATTTCACAGCCACATTCATCACCTCAAATCAGACTTTCCAGAATTACTTTAATCCTTTTTAGAGCCGAGTTTACAGTTGGTTTGCTTGGCAGATTTAAAAATTCTATCCCAAAGCTGCTGAGTAAGCAGGCTGGATCTGGGCAGGATGCTTCAGGGCTGCAACTCAGCAAACCCTAAGATACCCAAGGACAGAAGCATTAAGAACGTGCTTTCCTTTGGCAGCCTCTAAGAAGATATTTTCTGCACCTTGCCTCATGCTACCACCAGCAAGCAGGATAAAATTATTTCTTCTGAAATAAATTTGGTGCTCAATTCTGATGTAGGTGAATAAATTGAGCAGTGTCAGTCAGTGTAACAGAATTATTCCTCTGCAGAAGATGTGATCCTCAGTTTCAAAATCCCAAGGACACACTAATGGAAGCACAAAATAAAACAAAGATGATAAGAGGTCGAGGAGCAGATGCACATGAGCAGTCCAGTTCTGTCCTTCATAATCCCTGTGGTTCCTTTGCAAGTTCCTCCCAGCTTGTATAATAAAGGTAGATTGATTAATTTTCAATTAAGGTTCACATTTTTATTTCTCTAATAAGTGCGAAATATTTATGTCCATTGTTAAACGCACCTTTCCTGAGGTTCAGCCTCTTGCCAATAACTAATAATATTCTTGGCCAGTATTATCAAAATTTGAGGATTACTTACATTATATCTTCTCGCAACTGTACAGAACAGATAGTTCTACTGTCTCATTTTCATTGAGCAATACTCAGATTAATTCGGGGTGGGCAAAGTTAATTTTCTTTTAGCAAGCTAATGTGGTGCCTATAGATGAAAATAAATATTTCCGCTGATGTGCCAAGAGACATTTTCCATCAGCCCTTTTAATCAACTTCCAAAACACGCTCAGCAGAGAACATCAGATTGGATCCGGTTTCTGCTATATCACACGGAACAAAAGACTCGAGCAGACACACATCTTTCCAAAACACTTCTATTCCACAGCTCTGCCTCCATTTTGGATGACAGACAAAGGGGATAAATGGGAATATAACGCCTTGCTGAAGAGATGAAAGGCACAACTGAAGTCTGAGCAAAAGGTGCTTAAGATAAACCCAGGAAGTGCTGCTGCCAGCTGCAGCCACCACAGGAACAAAGGAAACGACAGAACCCGCTTGCTTGACTTTGTTATAAAAATAAAATTTGGGGAGGGGAAAAAGGAAAATTGGCCGGGTTTCACATCGAGCAGGGCACTTTGCCCTTTAAGGATTTCTGCTTAGCACTAGAGGTCCACTCGTTCCCGGCCTGGCCGCGGGATGCTGAGGGCTTCCAGCGGCACCAGCAGCCGGCCGGGGCGAGCGGGACCCCGGGCTCAGCCCTCAGGGCGGGGAGGGGCAGCGACACCCCCGGCTCATCCCAGCCCCGGGCCCGGGGCCTGCGGGAAGCGCCCGCCGGGATCCCCCGAGTCCGCTGGAAACAAAAGCGGCACCGAAACCCCGCGTGTGGGTCGGGTCGGGTCGGGTCGGGTCAGGGGGGTCCCCACACGGCTGCGACCCCGCCCCTCACACGGTGCCGGGCCCCGGCGTAGTCCCCGCGCCCAGCCCGAGCCGGGACTCGCTGCCGGGGCCGCCCGGCCCCCGGCGGTACCTGTAGGCCAGGGACATGCACTCGAACAGCTTCGTGAGGGACGCGTCGATGCTGAGGCGGCCGCCGGCGCCGCCGCCGCCGCGGGCCGCCCCGAACTGGTAAGTCTGGCAGGTCTGCTCGTTGACCGTGTCGAAGTCGTAGCCCTTCTTGGGCGGGTGCTCGCTGTGCGGCGACGAGACCATGAAGTGCCCCGAGTGGATGATCTGCGGGCCCGGGGGCTGCCCCCGGCGCGGCCCGCATCGCCGCCCCCCGCCCGGCGACGCTCCGCCGTCGTCCGTGTCCGACGAGTCCTCGTCGGGCTCCGTGCGGGGGGACAGCGGCCCCGCCGCCCCGAGCAGCCGCGCCGGCCGCATGAACACGTCGGCGGCCATGGCCCCGCTGCCGCCGCGGCCGAGCCCGCGCCCGCTCTGCGCCGCCACCGCCCCGCTCCGCCCTGCGCCGGCCCCCGCCGCGCTTAAAGACGACGGAGTGGCCCTGCCCCCGCCGGCATGGGGACCGGGGACGCCCCGGGTACCGCCAGAAGAGCTAACAAAATTAACGGGGAAGGCGATGCGGCTGCCCTGTGCCAGGAGTGTCCTCACTCCTTCTAAGGATGGATGATTTAAATGATCGGGGACTTCCATCCAGCGGGACAAATTTATTTCTTTTTTTTAAACCAAACTAAGACACGAAATGTTCCACCTCAACACGAGGAACAACTCCTGTAGGTTGAGGGTGGCAGGGCCAGGGAGGCCGTGGATTCTCCCTCTCTGGAGACATTCCAAACACCTCTGGATGTGTTCTTGTGTCACCTGCTCCAGGTGACCCTGCCTGGGCAGTGGGGTTGGACTGAGTGACACCTCCTGAGGTCCCTTCCAGCTCTCACCATTAGGGAAAACATTCCAAACTTAAGGGACTGTGAGATGTAGAGGACAGCACTGTGATTGCACTAGAAATACTTAAATTATCTTTAATACGCTAAATTGCTCATTATTTTCCAGAAGGGGTCTGCAAGAAGAGCCAGGGCATGCAGAGAAGCTGGAGACCTGCAGAGTCCCAGAGAGATCAGGACATGGAGCTTCTGCTGCCAGGTGGCTCACACCTAACCCAGTACCTGCTCAGTGGCACATGAAAAGGAATCACAGATGTTCCAGGGAAAGTGAAGGTCAGATTTTATCCTTCTCAAAAACGTAAAGGAAGCAATGGATCCTGTAGGTTAACTTGAAAGCATGGCACAAAACCCCATACACATACGTATGTGTACAAAAAGTCAAGAGAAAAGATTCCAAACTTGCCCTGCAGTGCAAACATCCATGGCCAGGAGAGCAGTCGGATCCTAGGACACACATTCCAAAGCATTTATACTAAATTGCAAATATTATTTCAGTTTTAGGACCTCACACTTAAAATGAAAGTACAGGCTCTTGTACATAGCCACCCTCAGGAGAGAAAAAGCTTCCAAACATTAAATAGCCACATGCTACTTTTTCTGGTGTGTTAAATAAGATCAATGGTGACTCAGAAGATTGAGAGCAAGTCTTGGGTGAGGAGAGAAGAGGCATCCCTGCAATATCCCAATTACGCCCATGCAATGATCAGACATTCCCCATTAGCATGGAATCAGGGCTGATCCCTGTGTTTAGGGCAGGAGTGGTAGGTCAAACACTTCCCCACAAATGAAAGCAACAGTAGGGAATGATCACATCACGTGAGAGCTGTCTCAGATCTTTCAAAACCAAAACTGGCATTCAGCTCTCAGTCAGCATCATACATGACTCAAATTCTGAAGAAAAGGCCAGTCATGTTTAGCTTCAAATCTGGTTATTGCTATCCTATATTAACATTTGCTTTAAAAAAAAAAAAAAAAGAAAAGAAATAAGTGCTACCTCCCAGCAAGACACTGAGAATATTTTAAGTACAAAACATTTCAAAACAACATTCACAGTTTAGCAATACCTATTAAAAGTCTTCCATGTAGTTCGTTCAGAACTAAACCTGAGCTAAAAAAATCACACCAGTAGCAGCACTGTATAAAGTATTTCCATGACAACAGCCTGTACACTGACCTCACTGAATTCTAAGCAAGCCAGTGTTTCCTCCTGCAGGAAAAGACAGGTAACTTGTTAAAATAAAATCATTAGGTTTGAGTGCAATTTTCTAGAAAGAGCTAGGAGTACACCATCATTTAAAGAAAGGCAGCAGCTTTAACCTACATGACAAGTTCAGGGTTTTCTCCTCTGTAAAGGGGAGAGAAAAAGGAAAGGGGCATCCCTTAAAATAAATCCACTTATTTTGGAGACAGACCTGTCGGTCTGCCCTTTTAAGATGAGCATTTAGGTGATCAGTAACAGTTCAAGGCTGCCAGTGATCCTCTCCTGCTCCACAGCAAGCAATTCCAGGAGGCACAGGGAAAGAGGCCACAGCATCTTTGGAGTATGTCTTTTCTTACTGTTTTTCATCAATCCACAGTGCAAGGTGAAACACAGGCCACCAGCTTCTGATGTTCCTTCAAGGGACAAGATCAATTCCTTGAACTAGGCTTTTAGCACAGGAGGAATTCCACTGTAATACACACAGTGAACAGACACATCCAAGCTGCTCAATGCCCACAGTGTATCCCACACCACTTAGTGGTGAGATTATCCTCCCCAATCTACACACAGGGAGATAAGCACTCCCATAGTGATGAAGGAGAGCTCAAGGAATCTCATTCCCAGCTCCCAGCCTGGGCTGGGGCTGAGTGCAAGAATCCAGCCCAGCCGTGCCCTGCTCCAGCGCGGCTCCGTGCCCGTCCTGCTCCAGGAAACCCCAGGGACAACATCCAGCTGTGCCCTGCTCCAGGCTGCTGCTGCTGCTCACTCCCTGGCACAAGCCTTACCTGTTCAGAGGCCTTTCCTCCTGGGACCCATCTTGAGTTACAGCCTTGCTTCTACCTGTTCTTGCCTCTCTCTCCAGTTCCACCCAGTATGGAACTCCTTGATACGTGTCTCCTGGTTTAATTCACTAATCTGGAGAAGGAAAAAAAAAAACAAACAAACTAAAACATAGCTTCCTTCCCAGGCAAGTGAGTTTAAGGGGCTGGTGAGGATGTTAGGAGCAGCCCAGTAAATGTGAGGGGGGCAACAGAGCCAAGGTGGGAGCAGGCTGGGGCTCACCCCACCGGGAGCCAGAGCCAGCAGAGCAGTCCAGCTGCCTGTGGAGCTGCAGGCCACCTCGGGACAGAGCACACCGACCACTAAAAATAAGCTGGACACTTTATATCCATCTTGAATGTAAAGAATCTTTCCAAAACTCTTCAGGAGTTTTTTTCCCTCCAGCTCATTTCCAAACCAAAGCACGTTCCCACATTCTGCCTTGCCTACCCCTCCAATTTCAGTTACTGCAACATATTCACCGAGCACCAAATGAGGAATTTGGTAAAGAATTAGCTTAAAGGACCAAATTATTGCTGCAATTACATTGGCCATATCTACTTGTTATTCTCATAAGCAGCACCTGCCCCACCACACAATTATCAAGACACCTTTGGACTGCTCAAAGGTGGATCATTTTACATGTTACCAAACGAGACAACACCAGAGAATGTACGTTTAAAAATATCATTTATAGAAACAGAAATTTATTGGGAAAAAAAAAAAGAACCAAACTGAGATTAAGTTTCTTGAGAAAAATTATTCACACAGCATTCATGTTGTGATTTTTTATTTTATTTTGAAATGAAACCATTGTACATTGTACAAACCATAACTACCGATGGAATAAATAAGTGAAAAATTATACTGCTGTACAACACACACACACACAAATCATAAGATGGAAAACGATTAGGTATTGAAGAAAACAAAATTCTTTACACCTTCTAACAGGCCCTTAGATATAAAGAACATTCCAAAACATGACAATGTTTATGTATGAAGATAGCCACCCAAAACCGATATTTTATACTGCCTTGTTGATTTTTTTTTTTGTTGTTGTTTTGTAAGTGCCAGCACTTTTTGGAATGTTTAACAACTACTTTCCCAAGCATAAAAATTCCAAGGAATAGTTCTGCTATAAAATGTTTGGCTGAGTAGATCGATTATCCGGAAGGCCTTCCCACGTGTTCCACAAACTCAGCTACATTACTTGCTTGCTTCTAGTTCCTTTTTATTTTTTTATTCTTTTTTTGTTAATTTTATTTATTTATTTATTTATTTATTTGTAACTGAAGCTCCAACATTCAGCATTGTAGCAAGGAAGCACTTCTTGATATTTGCACTATTTCTAAAACATCAGCTGTATGAGAACTTTCAGTCATCTTGAAAAAAATTACATCTCTCCTCCTGCTCCACCTCTCAATGCTTTCAATAAACCCTTTTACAGTGAGTTCATAAAACAAGTTTTGGGTAGAGATAGGTCCAAGCCAAAAAAAGCTGGATTTAGATCTGCTTTCAAACCTCAGGTGGATTTGAATTCCATGTTCTGGTTTGGTCCCATCTGTACTTTCTGGCATTAAAATGTGTTCAATCACATCCGTTGGCCCATAAATGTTATCAGGCACTTCAAAAAAAGACTAATAACAGTCTTATACACTATTTTGGATTTCTTCATACCAGATAATGTCAAAGTCTCTTCCCTCAGAGACTGGACAATAACAGGTCTAAGGAACCCAAATCTATCTGCTTGTTCAGTTGTCTGTTGTCGCTAGAATCTCTGGTTAAAATAAAAGATCTGAATGCATTCTGTAGAAGCTGTAAATAAAGGATTTCTACCTCAGAAATAAAGCCTCTAGGAAGATGGTTATGATGCCTTGTCTCATTAGCCACAGAACAATGAACAGTTCTGAGCAGAAGCCACAGGAGAGAAAAGGAAGTTTATAATTAAACCTGTTGATGTCAATAATGCCAATAAATGCTTCTATCTAATGAAAAATTTGAGGTATTTTTAGTGCTATTTATATATTTTATTTCTTCCTAAAGCACAGGAATTAGTTCCTAAATGAAAAGTCTATTTACTCCCTTGGAAACATCTACAAAATGAAAATTAAAAACTTGCTGCGATGCACCTGAAGAGAAGGATTAGTAAACACGACTACTTGTCAAAGGTGGCATCAAATTGTTTTGTTTTAGCATTAAGAACAACAGAAAGTTAGTAAATCAAAAATATTTAGGAGTTTGAATCTTTCTAGATTTGCCCATTTAATATATCAATAGAACTTCTCACAAAATATCACTTAAATCTGAATGTAATATACATACAAATCAATCAGCATGGACCAGTTATCCACATTTTAGGCATACACACAATTCAAGAGAGAATTCTACCGTTTCATTGCATATATTGTGCAATTTCAGTTTTTGGCTCCTCATTTCCTTATTTTCAGAATGTTAATGGACTTCATGATCAGACCAGAAATCCCAAGAATCTTATTAGGGAGCACGCTGTTATCATGAATGATTTGCAATCAAATTTTATTCAGTCAAAATCCAAAATGTTTTATTTCAACATAAAGGAAAAGTTGAGTGTCATAGGTTATTTGGGGTTCAATCCTACAAACATCTTATGGAAGGTCAGTATTGGCTCCCCATTCCTCCCTCCCCTTTTCCCTCCCCCCAGTTCCTCAGTATTTTTCCTAATAAAGTGGTAAATGCAAACGTAATGCAGTAGTCTAAGTGCAAGCCATTTTCACTATTGGAGAATTCAGACCTAAATAAGCTTCACAAAGACCTAATTTATGAAAAAACCTTATCAACTGGAAGCAACTTTTTTTTTTTTTTTTTTTTTTTGTCTACAAAAGTATTTACAGTTGTGGTTTTTTTTTTCAGCTTACAAACTACACGCACCCATTCCCAGAGCTGCGAGATCGTATTTGAAATTCCAAACTTCATCTCCCACACCAGGAGGAGACAGAGCAAGGGCTGGACCCAGCAGCAGGGATGGACACATGGATGGATGTGTGTGCATGGAAGTGGGAGATGCCACCAACACTGGGTGTTTATTCCCTGGAAGTACAAAGCCCACTGGAAGACCAGACCCTCGTGACCTGATGCAGATGGTTCCACACTTCTGCTTGCCAGGAATTGGAGGGGAGCTGCACCTACCTTGTGCCTTTCCATGAGTTTAGTCAGCATAAGCACACTTGAATGTTAATTGGAAGAGAAGGAACGTTCCTAACTGGAGTTAGGAACCGGACTGTGGAAACAACAAGGCTTATTTACAAGACTTGCTGAAAGAGAATAAGGAACCCAACCCCCCTCTCAATACAGTATTTTCCTGGAACATAGAAGTAAACATCTCATAATGAAACAGTACAATGAAATCCAGTTCAGTGAAAACATGATATCAAAAAAGACCAATTGAAAATAAACTCGCTGTGCATCAATCCCTTTGATCCTATTTATGTACATAGTGGAACTTTTCTGTAAAGCAAGTTGTACCCAGTACAGAGATCTGGACCTAATACTAAGTATTTTAAGTGCCTGTGTTATAGAATCTATTCAGATCTGGACTATAAATGGTAAACAGATCATGTTAACTTCTGATGAAGTTAAGTATTTAGAAGACCAAATTTACAGTTGCGAATGCCATGCATTCAATAAAAGATCTCCGCTATAGCTGCTAAAATAAAATATCAAGCTCCTTTTTCTCCTTGGACTCCAAGAGTGAAAATGGCTTCCTGATTTGTAGTTGTTTAAAAATTTAAGCACCAGGGATTTAAAACTTAAAAACGAAAACAAAAACCCCAAACAAGAAGAAAAAAAAAAAAAGCCTTACTACATGGCATTATGCAAACATAGGCCACTTTGCAAAGGAGACAGTTGCAAAACAACTTTTAAAAGTTAGCACTGTTTTCAGAACACAAGGCACAAAACAAAAGCAGACATCACGCCAGAACAATGAACTTCACATGAAAGCTAATACCTGACCTGTACCATCCTTAAATATCTTACAATGTTAAATAGAGAAATGAAAAAAAAAAAAAATACAGCAGCAACATAATTGTAATTTTGACTTTAGAAACAGTGCGTAGACCCCTCCTGAGTTGTTTACTCCAACCATTTCAGAGACAGTAACTTAAAAGTTCTCAATGTTTGTTTCACAGGAAAAAGTTTTCAGTGTCTGAGAAGTTAAACCTTTGTTAGGCTTTCTTGGATTTTTGCTTGGTAACTTGAAAAGTTAGGAGTTCTGTCCTCATCCAAGAGAAGATGCTTAAGTAAGGTTGTTCTATAATTAAGCCCACTGATGTACCTTACATAAAAACTGACCAGAAAAATCTATAGTCTAAATCTCTTCAACATTTTGTTGGGAAGCCTCTACTTTCATCTTTTTAGAAGGTGGCACTCCTTCAGAGTCCTTAATGAGGGGGGAAAAGAAAAACAGCCGCGTTATCATTGCACTGAAGTTCAGGCACCATAAACATCAAACAAACAGCACCAACAAATTCCCCAGCGTGTGATGTGTCCCAGACAAAGCTTCCCTGGATGCCAGAACATGTCCCAGTGCTGCCTTAAATCCCTCCTCTGCTTACATCTTACCTCAAAATCTTTGCTATTGTTGTCATCTACCAAGGGCAAAATTCCAAACCCACAATGAATATTCCAAGGAACAGCATCAATGGAGGGGGCACTGAAACTGAGGATCCACAGGAAAACCAGGAGGAGCAGGGCTCTCTGCCTGAGGGTTTGGATTTGTCCTGCCCTGACAAGGGCACAATTTCTTCCTCCCACCCATCCAGAATTTTTCAGTGTTTCAGTGAGTGAACACCCAAGCATCCACAAATTAACTCTCCTAACTGCCAGCAGCATTTACCTTTATAGAAGGTGTTTTACTTCTGAATGGTCCTCAAAAGGTCCAGTAGGTTTGTTCCAAGCAATTTAATAATGTAAAATGTAAATAGTCAATTAAAAAACATGGTCTGGTTTAAGAAACCAAGAAATGCATCAGACCAAGCTGGTTGTACTGCTCCAATTCTGTGAGATTCAAGCAGCCAGTCACCTGGACCACAAAACCAGGAACAGGACATTTAACACTCTACAGCTGCTTTACTGTCCTCACTTTGGAAATTAATGGAAATACACAACTGTCCTCCTTATGTTTGCTTTTAAGTAAAAATAAACTTTTCCAATGTAATCAGACTACAGCACTTGAAGTTACCTGAGAATTTTTAGATGCCTCTGTAATTAAATCATTTTCTCCAGAGGACTGAATTTCTGCTTTCTCTGAACTATTCATGGAATTTTCCATTGAAGACTGTGAATTCTGTTCATCAGAGGTATCTGAAACGGCAAGAAATAATTTTAAACAAACAAATGAAAGCTTTTCAGCAGAAGCTTTCCAGGATGTCTGTAACCATTCATGAAAACACACATAACCAGTGTACAAACATGATGAATTAACGAACTCCAGGATCACACCCCAGCTGCTGCCTGAGCACAGACCTGGGATCAGACCCTAGAGGGAGCCAAGCTCCTGCACAGCCTCCAACAGCGTGTCAGAGCCCTCAGAGTCTGGACTGCAAGGGAACTGCTTCAAACCAGAAGGCTGAATTGTTTCAACTAAGAGAGAATTAAGTTACCTGAATCCAAATTCAGCCATGTATTTAAAATCCTTTTTTTTAACTTGATACTACATTTGAGATAAAATTTAGAAGTTCAGCTAACCAGCTTTACTAAATTTTTAGTTCTGGTAGGTGTGAAGAGGTCCTCCAGCCTATCATAGCTGTTAATTGCTTCCAGTTTTCACTGGGTTTTGGATTTTTTTTTTTGTTGATTGGTTGTTTTTTTTAAACCCCTCTCTCTCAAAACAAGACTTACAGAAGACTCAAGGTTAAAGCACCCATTTACTCAAACAAGGGGCAGGGACATGTAAAATGTGTTCCTAGTTCCCTGACCCAAAGATTATATTATTTTATTCCATATGAAGAGAAATGCAGGGTCAAACAGAACTGTAGGAGAGATTTGGTGAATGAAGATGCCATAACCAGTGAGTAATGGATATTTTTGTGGTGTCCGGTACAAAAAGCATCACAAGCATTTCTGAATTGAAGACAGTGACACCCATCATGAGCATCTCAAAGATCACAATCAGTGAACTCGGGCAGAATCTTCCTTTCTATGTCTCACCAGAAAAGCATCTTCATGCTGATAAAGAAAGGGTCCAAAGAAGTCTGAGTTTTGATATCTGCTGTGTATCTCTCAGCCCCCACTGAGCTGAGGAGCTCTCAGCCATGTGCCCATCTCCCCTGACAAATGCAGCCCCAGCTCATCCCCAGCAGCTCCTGATGAAACACTCAGCCTGCTGCTGACCTTTGGGCACGGGATCTATACCTCAAACCACCTCAAGCTATTGCAGTGCCTGCAGGACTTGTTCACACAGCAGAATGCTTTGAATCCACCTGTTTTCTTTAAGAATTGCTCATTAAGCATTTCTGACCACACAAAGTGGCTCACAGGAACTCCCTGGTTTCACTGGAGTAACATGAGATAGACATGCAAGGTCATTAACCCTGTCCAGCTGAATAATGTCCCAATTGCAGGGCTCTGACTGATCACAACAAGGTAGATAAATGTTTAATAAATCGTTTACACAGCATTTAAACAGCTGAAAAACCCCTGCATTAATAATAGCTATTTTTTGCCATTATATGTCCCTTTCATTTTACAGTAACTGGCTCTAGAACTAATCCCAGAGGACTTGGTATGATTTTCCCCAAACCTAAATTTAACCAAGGGAACATGCATGCTATGTAACAGCTTCACATAAGCAGATTCAGACAACATTGCACCAAGGAGTAAATCCTTACTGTTTACTGTGGCCAAACATGCAAGTGGAGCTGTTCTTTGAAAGAAATGGTGCTCTGATTTATTCCAATTTAGTGATGGTTCTGTTGTCAAATTTTAACCCCAGCTAACAATGACAACACTTAACATATTTAACACTCTGGCATCACCAAGATAAAAGTTCTAAATTTAAACTGGTCAGTGGATTTACTGAGTGAAGAACTAAATCAGGAGGGTGTAATTTAATTGCTTTGGTATGGGAAGAATTCTGCAACCAAATGGTTAGAATGGTGTTAAGGACATCTTTTATCTGTTACAATAGGACAAAGAAAGTTATCTTCCCAAAAATATAAATACACAGCATGTTTCAATTTCCCAAAATATCATTTCAAGAGTGAGGTTCAGAACAATCCCTTAACCCACATGTATTTTTAATCTGTCCACAACTGCAATGGAATCTTGTAATGCTTTCAGAAAATTAGGACAGAACTCAGAGCTAACTTCTGCATAAGTAGCTGGCATGGTTAAGAGAAGGGAAAGCTTGCATTATAGTTTACACAATTTAAAAAGTAATTTCAAAGTAACTCACCTCTATTTTACTGTCACACTAGGACATAAACTTCCAGAGATCTACACAAACTAATACCTTGCAGGATTTGTGTGATTACATGGTAGCAGCCATTTCAAAGGTGATTTTAAATTATTTCTTCTTTCAAGACTGATATTTGAGAACAATAAACCAGTATTTTGTTTGTTTCTCTCTGAAAAGACACCTGAATGTCAGTGTGACCTTTCCAGTTGTATGAAAGATCACCGGCAGGTCAGAGAAATTGTGGCCCATTTTCACATAAATGCCGAGAATTCAGAAACCATCTCTTTCAAATTGTTATTTTCCAGTTCCTAAAGTGGATAAGCAAATAAATAACACACTGATGGTAACTTTTTTTTTTTTTTTTTGGCTTTCAAATGGCCCTCCCAGCTCACCTTCTGAACCAGGCTGCTCCTTTGCCTCTGCCTGAGTTTCGTCAGACTTGACTTCAGTGCCGTCTGCTTGTGTCGCCAAGTTCTGCTCTGGTGCTGGGCTGGAATTACTGCTGTTCTCCTGCTTGATTGGAGAAGCATCAGCTATTGAACTCTGGTTGCTGTTGTCATCTGTGAACAGAGCAGTGAAAACCAACAAAGTTTCATTTGACAAGATGCAAAGCACACCTTAATCCTCCCACATTATTTCCTGATATGGTTCAGCTCATCAGGGATTGAGTCCAATCATTTAAACTCACACTACACATCCAACTTTCTTCCACATCAGCCTAAGGTGTTCTCAAGCAGTTACTAAAAATCTAATTCTAACCAATTTTGAACATTAAAACAAAGAGTGTAACACTCAGATCCAATCCAAAAGAACCCAGAATTTTGTAATTTGAGTAAACTAGATCAAAGGGCTAAGTAAGTTCATGCTGCAAATTTATAAATACCCACCACTCCAATATTTAGATATGCAGGTATTTCTGAATCGAGTCCTGAAGGTCAAAAAAAAAACCCAACCCAAAACCCCTTCAAGGTGAAATGTAACATCCAGTTGCAATATTAACACTTTCTAAGTGATAATTGTCCAGAATATTCTCTAGCCAAAGTCTTGGTTCACAGTAATCTTCTGCAGCACAGATCTGTAGTTAACAGGAAATATTCTGCCTGTGCCCTCCCTGTGACAGTGGTTAAGTAGCTCAGATATTATTTTATGGATAGCACTGGGGTACAACTTCCTTTAAGACAGACTAACATCCATGGATAACCAAGAGGGAAGTTCCTGCTCCCTAAAGAAAACTAAGCCTGCAAAATATCATGAATTAAATTACTAGAATACAAATCAATCCATCTCCCTCTGCATCTGTACAACCATTACATCCAAAGGACTCCAGGAACTCCAGAGCAGCCTGGAGTCAATTCAGATTAAGTTTATCACAAAACTGTATAATATTAAACTGTACAGTTAAAAAAACAAGTGATAAGTGATAAAAAAAGCAAGTAGTACATTCACCTCATGGATGGGAGAATTAAGACTTTAAAAAATTAAATTATCTGACCAAGACAAAAGTTAAAAGGTTTGAAACAGTTGAAAAATTAATCCAGATCTGCAGAACCTCCACTCATTCAAGACCACACTGCAAAAAGCAACCACGAGGCTACACAAATGCAAATAAAACTAAATTAAAAATTTACAACACACTAAAAAGTGATCCTCTCTTATCAGCTCCAGCAGCACTGCATTCTCAGCCACAATTGTTATCCAAACACCCAGGAGGTAAAAACCTGAAGCAGAGCTGAGCTGTGCAAGCTGCTCTGTAATAAACACCAGGCTAACACTCAAAAGTCACATTAAAAAAAATAAAATAAAATAAACAAAAAGTGTTTTCTTGAGTAGTAATTTCATCAAGCTGCAGCAGAAGGAAGGCACCACAAAACCAGAGCTCACTTTCTTGGCTCCTGCAGAATTCTCTTGACCTTAATCAGCAAGAGAGTTAATAAGTACAAAACCTGCCTAAATTACAGTATGTCCCACTGAGGCTTTGGGGATTTTTGGTTCTTCAAGCAGCAAACTCTTCTGGAGGTATTACTCCACCTGAGTGCAGTTTTTGAATGATAGATATTTCTAATTTTATTTTCACATTTAGCTCCACTAACAATCTTTTTCCCTTACACTCGTAGCCCAAATATAAATAGCATTTAACTAACTTTAACAGAATTTAATTTAACAGAAGAGAAATCCAAGGTACCAAGTGAGTATCTGATGGTGTTTTTAATTTTGCTTCAAGTCCATTTTTCATTTTGCTTCAAGTGCAGAATCTGAGGTTGCAGGTTTACACTTTGACAGCAGTGTAAGAGGGGAATTGGGTCTGACCTTCTCCCACTCACCATGCATGTCCATCATCCCTGGGGAGGAGCTGTTCTCTGGAGTGGTCACTTCAGAGCCACATTTCTCATCTTTGCCCTTTTTCTTATTCTTATTTTTCTGAAAAACAAAAGGCATCACACACAAATGAGGCTACGGCCACGCTGTGTAAAACCCCTCCCCACTCAGCACTTCAGCAAGAACAGCTCACACTCTCAACTGAAACCTCCTCCTCTTACAACTGCAAGATGGATTAAGAAAAATCAGATTGACCTAAACCAAAGAGCAAGAGCTGGAGGTCCCAACCTGCTCCCAAGCCCAGGAGGATGAAAACAAAGGAAGGGAGCGTGGCATCCATCACGTGGGGAATCTGTGCCTGCTGAGGGATGCAGCATTTGCAATTAGGAGGTGACGTAATCAGTCTCACAGGAAAAAGAGCCAGCTGCACTGCTTCTGGAGATCCTGCCTGCTGGGGAGACAATTAAAAGCCTGACTCCAGGAAGAATGCTCTCAGCCCACCCTTCGGGACAGAGTCCTCCAAGGAGGGGAGGAACTGAGCCACAATCAAATATTGTCTAGGACTGAAGAAGGAATTCAACAAGTGATATCTGGAGGGACTTTTCTCTCCATTTTAAACAGATTATTAAGCTTATTTCTAAACTGTGTTTTTACTGAGAGAAGCCACATTTTACTTGCTGATGCATGAAACAAAGGTGAGAGCACATGGACTTCTTTACAAAGTGAAAGGTCAGAGGGGTCATGATCTCCCTCAGGTTTGGTTTTGCTGTCTTTTTAAAGGTAAAGAAGACTTTTGCCACAAAAGAAATACTGAAAGTGACTGTGAGCAATTGAAGCTGACAGATGTTTTTTAAAGAGGTTTAACCATCAAAGTGCTGAAGTTCCAGAACAGCTTTCTACAACCAGGAGGAGGAAGAGCCAAGCTAACTGCAGTGCAAAGTGTCTAAGGAGCAACACGTGAGGGAGAAGTAATCTAATTCCTGTTCACCAAAACCAAAGACAACTTCCATTTCACATAGGGAAGATAACATTCTCCTGTTCAGTGAAAAGCAAATATACCGTCTGGTCCTTCAGAGTGGATGAAAACGGATACAAAAGGATGTCCACAACAAAATTTAAAAGACAAAATTATCCCTACCTGGTATTTATTGCTAAAAATTGTGTTATTTGTGAGAACTTCCAGAGCAACAGGACAGAAACCTTGCCAACATCAAGCCTGCAACAACTGCAGCTGCACAACAGCCTCTACTTGAAATAAAAAGAACAGGACTGTAGGACACTAATGTAACTGCTCTTAAACAAGTGTCCCAATTTCAGCAAATCTGGAGCCTCAACCTAGAGATGATGGCTTAGAAAACACAATTAAACTCTGCACATAGAAACCATTATATAAATTCATTCCTCATAATAGAGAACCTGACTTGGGGGAGCAGTGACCTTGAAAATTCCTTCAGAATCTCACTTAGAAATTCTGTTTCCAAGTCCCACAGCACCCATCCTGCAGGCACTAAAGAGCAAGAAAACAACTGCCAGAAGCCATGAACATAAATATCCTGAACTCTCTGACATGGACAGCACAATTTTCCTCCACTATGTACTATAAATAATAAAATCAAGACCAAATATTTGACAACTAGAAAGAATGGACAGGTTTCCCAACTCCCAAGGGGTAACTTCAGAGATGCTGCCCAAGCACTGGAAGAACTCTGAGGTTTAACACAAGTCTGGCAGTCCCTGAAATCTGTGGGACAACCCAAGCACTGAAAGAAATAAACTCAGTTAAAATCAATCCTAATAAAAAAATAGGTCTTAAAATTGGAGTCTGAGTAAGACAAGGTCATGACACTGTCTTGTCTGAAAAACCCCCATTTTACACATCTATTAATAGAGAAGTTTTCTTCCAAATAAGCCTTCACTCCTATTTCTGGTAAAGTAAAGCACATGACAGCCCAAGGAAAGAGTATAAAATTTAGGATATATTGTCTATTGTGTCATCAGTTTACTGTGGTATCATGGGTTAGTGTTCTCTCAATCACAATATTACAATTTATAAATTGAGAGCAAAGATCATTTTAAAATTCAATTTGTAAGTCCTATCAACTTTGATTTTTACAGTTACTTTATGCCACACAAACAGTGCACACAACATAAACAGGATGCACAGGCAGAACGTTTATCAAGAGAAAACACAAGACAACAGAAGTGTGTGCTGCTGTGTTATTTGGCTGGACACCTCAATACAAGTAATCCCAGCTCCACAGGACATTCCTACACTTGTGTCAGTGTTTTCCACCTATTTTTGATCAAAACAGCAGTGGTGCACACACAGAATATGCTCCCTGCCCTGTTCCAAACCAGCTTCTTTAAATCACCAGGCAGAAAGAGGGGGAAAATAATCCATGTCCTAACTTTCCCTCCCTGCCTCCCAGATAGTCAGAAAGGTTTTCAAGCTCGGTTTCAGCTGCATGTGTAATAGTTATGTGAGAACTGATCCCAGCTGACTCCAGGGAGACTCACACACTCACCCATCAACATCACTTGCTGTAAAGATCAACATCTCCCCGCAGCTTGCAAGACCCACACCAGTTTTAGCTTCAAGGCTCAATGAAAATCCAAGAATATTTCTTTAGATTTTGCCTAAACAGGAGCATCTACATGTGGAAAAAGCAAGACACTGCAGGATACTTACATCATCCACTTTAGGCTCTGTTACTGGTACCCATTTGTAAATCCTTAGGGATGTGTCGCCAACTGTCACCCACTTCTTCTCCCTACAAAATTACAATGCAGGAGAAGTTAAACTTCAGACTCAGAGTGATCTGCTATTGTGAGTTGTCAGGGTTTTAAACAGGCTATTAAGTAGGATGATCTCTATTACATCGTCTTTAGCAATGCATTGTGCAAATTGTTCTTTGCATTTCACAACTTGCTAGAGCACTGCTAACCTCCAGATTTCTCAGGGCTCTTACTTGACTGGGTGAGTAACTGCAGTAGCAGTAATAAGATCTGGATTAAAGATAAAGTTAAGAAGAACAGCAATTGAAAATGCAGATTTAATGCCTACAATTTTCCCTCACGTTTCTAGACAGCAGAAGAGGGTTTAGACAGACCAGTGTGTTTTGATTGTCATGAAGCTGTTTAATGGGATTAGAAATCTAGATGCATTTTGACCATCTGAGCTTTATTTGGGGGGCAGAAATTTGCTGCTGGCAGTTTAATGCTCACTCCACACCCCTGACAGACAGCTCTGCAATCCCAGCCTAGGACCAGCAGCTCACAGGGAGCAATTTGTGCTGTGCTGCAGAACCCAGACTCTGGAGAGCCCAGCTCTGGGGAAAGGCAAGGCTGAGGCCACCAGAGAGGGGAAAGCACAACCTGGGGTGCTGTGTGACCCTGAAAGGTGACAAATGGAGAAGGAAGTGTGGCTGCAGGCTCTGCCTCAGGGCGTCCCAGGGATGCTGAGTGCTGAGGGATGCTTTCCTTGAGCTCTGCACATCAGGGGTTAAAAGAAGGTCCACAATGGCAGAGAAATTTCATCACGTTTTTGGGATCACTTTTCACAGATTACCACTGCTGGATCCTGGGTTTGCAATGCAGCTCTGCAAACGGATCAATTCAAAGTTAACAACAAAGACCGATTCCATTAAATATTCAGGAACATCTGAAATTAATTTGGCATGAGATCTCAGGTTGTTTTTTTTCCCCATAAATACATTTAAATAATAGATTTGGGATCCAGTTATAGATAAAAAAATGTTCTTTGCAGGATGGGAGAAGCTGGATGTGACTCCCAATATATATATTTATATATGTGTGATAGCTCCATTTTTAGAAAGGGCCTCCAGAATCAAAAGCAGCCACACTGTACAAATGTCACAAACATCCTCCTGACTATTTGTTTTAGCTACTAAAGCCAATCTCATATTTTCCCTTTAGAAGAGGCATTTTCCTGTTTAATTAAGAACAAAAGCAAAACTAAACTATATATGACTATTTGATACAATTTGGCTCTGTCCATAATTATATTTTAATTCATAAAGTCCAAAACTATTTCAAATTAATTTCTTTCCCACTGTTCTTCATGGAGCAAGGTTCCCTCAATGTGTTTAGACACAGCCATTTGGGTACACTAGGTGGCTAAAGTATGTCAAAATCCAATTTCACTCTAATTTGGAGCTCTACATGCGATAAAAAATGACAGTGGAGATGAGGGCATGTCAGTAATGAGAGCATACTTAATTGTGAAGAGATGATCATGATATAATTTGGGGTTTTTTAAGGACACAAGACAAACTAGATTTATTTCTACTTAAGAAAACCTTTGAAATTATGGAAATAAAACCAGCTGGGGTTTTGTTTTGGGTGTGGGGAGAGGTGAATAAATGCTTTTTTTTTTTTTTTTTAAATCAAGATTTTAGTCTTTTCCTACAGCAAAATATTACTTAGAGATGCTGCACTGGAAAACCAAAAGTTCAAGATACCTGTTAGCATCTCAAAGCAGCCTCACACAGCATCTTCACTGGACAGACTGTAGAACACAGGAGGAAACCTATATTAGTAACTTTTTCCTTCTAGTATTAAAGTTAGCCCTGACATTTTAACTCTTCTGAGCTTCTTATTGACCACTTTAAGTTTTGATAATCCTCAGCTCTAGGGATTTTTTTTTTAACTGATTTCAATACACAGAAATTCAGACAACAATGGGAATAAGAATATTTTGTGATGGAAGTACACCAACATCCCAGTCCTGCAAACACTTATGGCTAAAAAGAAAACATCACAGTGCTATTATGCAAATATTTTACATGTGTAAGTGTTTACACTATCGACAGTTTAAGACCATGAAAGTATTAATAAGAAAAAAAAGAAGACAACCTCCTCTAAAACTTAATAAAAGCATTGGCAGCACAAACACAAATTTGTTAACAAAGAAACGCAATGACTTTCAGACATTTAAGATCAACAAGGGTAAAATAATTTCAGGATTTGTAACATTTATTTCAAGTTAAGCTTAGAATATCATCTGTAATACTTACTGCCTTACCATTTCAAAACAAACCCCAAAATCCAAACAAGCAAACAAAAACCCCAAACCCATTTCTACTCTGCACACTCACTTTTTAAAATCTTTTGTGCACAGACACCGTCCCAACCTGCTGATCAGGGACTTTCACTCAGGGAGAACTGACAATTTACAGCAAGTTTGGGAAATGCACAAATCACAGAAGATCCTCACTGGCCCAATGCTGGAATAGGGATGAGGAACTCATGAACTCTTGTACTCAGTCTGTTGGGAAACCTTAAATAATTTCTTCACTTGTTTTTCTGTCTGCTGCACCCACCCACCCCAAGACCCTGACCAGAATTCCATCCCCATCACTCAATTCCACCTCTGCTAAGTGATGACTGAGCAGTATCTGCTATTGCACCATCCTCTGTTTTTCTCTGTAGGATGAGCTCTGTGTTGATTGTTGGGTTGGAAAAGATGGCTAATGGAACACCATCAACCTGACACTTTATCAGGTAAAGTGGCAATTATCAACTTTACTTTTCCATGTCTAGCTGGTAAATTCCAGTTTTACAAAAAAAACCCATTTTGCCTGTTTTCAAAACTCTCCTGTTCCTCCACGAATGACTCAGGAGTAACAGAAAATGGCAAAACCGATATATAATAATAGTTTTTCTTTTGATCTTCCACACTGAGAAGTATCTTCAATATTTTAGCTACAGTAAATTCAGAAACTAATCAGTGCAACAGAAACCAACCCTTACATTTATCTGAAATTGTGCAAAAGCATTTTTGAATTCTGAACTATATCTGCACAGCATTTAAAGGACTGCCAAGGGTACAAAGGGTAACCATTAGTATCAACACTTCAGTGCTTATGCCTGAAGGCATACTGTATCTCAGAACTTACATCATTATATACTCAATTCCCCATTCTAAATAACCCAAGACTCTCAAATATATTTAGACTTTGTTTAATAACACTAAAGCTCCACAGAACATCAGATTCCACGTATAAAAGCAATATACTGGTGAGCAAACACAACAGTGTGTATTACACTTATACAGAAAGTGTCAAGGCAGCTTCTGCAGCAGCAGGGAGTGCCAGAAACATTTGATGGCAGAGACACAGAAAGCCTTTTCTGCCAATATATCACTCAGGAAAAGGCTTTCCCACTTGTCTGGCCTTTCCCCATGACTACCATTCATCACAGTGATGTGCTTTTACACACGGATTTGCTCCCACATACCCCATCTTCTGCTGGTGATCACGAAGTGACGTCATAATGCTGAATTTATCACATCACACTCACTTGCATTGCAACAGAGTTTGGTGAAAATCACAGAATTATGACCTCCCTGTGGGATCAAGCAAAAGAGAAAGGGGATGGGAAAGAATATGCCATTATTATACACAAAAAGTGCTGTCAGATGCACAAAAAATGATTTTTTTTTTGAAGCGTAGGCTTGCTTTTCCGAGCACGCCTACTGCTGAGTAGATGTTTGTCTAGTGACTAAAGTGAAGGAGCCCCAAACACACATGGTGTTTATAGAACAGGCTGCAAATATAATAAAATGCCATGCAGAGAGACTGGACAAGGACATGTGGTCACAGACACCTTCTCCCTGGGTTGATCTAAGTACAGCATATTTGGGAGTTTCTGTAAAGTACACACGGCTCAAAGCAAGCCCTGCACCTCTCACAGCAGAGAGAACCACAGCTTGCACATGCCAAAACCCTGCCTTCAGCTTCCACTGAAGGCAGAGAGCATATCCTGGCTCAGAAAGAAATCATCACAAGCCAGAAAAAAAGAAAGGTGTCATAATTCAAGCATGGTAACAGCGTGCTTGGGCCACTACAGAACTTCAGTGCACTCCTGCACACACACTGGGTATTTTTACTTCAATCACCACTACTGGAACTTCAGTCTTAGCAGAAAACCCAACACAGACAGGCTAAAGCAGGGAGGTGATGTGGGAGCAGCAAACCGCTTTTTTCCAAAGACATCATGTTAAGGAGTTCTGTGCCATGACTCCTTTTCAGAGCAGAAGCCTATTTGAAGGAGGAGACATGAGCAGCAAAACCTGCACAAGCTCAATCTCAGAGCATTACATAGCACACAAAAGCATTTTAGCGAGTCTGAATGGAGACAGTGAACAGAAAAGCTCCAGCAGCACTGCCTAGAAATCCTAAACAGCCACAGCTCACAATCCCAGCCCATGGCACCAGCTAACACAGCCCACGGGGACTTTTCCCCTCAGCTTTCCCCAGGTACTTTCACCAGCGGTCCAGGTTCACTTCTCTTCCTAAGATGTTATCACTACCCACAGATTAGGGCTTTGATGGGTCAGAAAAAGGTCAAAGGACTCCTGAGAAGCACTGAAATTCAAAGGCAAGGCACCACAGTGGGATTTCCTGATTCCTGGAAAGCCAGGGTTACCTATCCCCACCAGGTATTCCAGACCTCCATCCTCACATATTTGCACAGCTGTCTCAAAGTCCAGCAGTGCTACATACCCATGCAAATTATTTCACTGCCTCCCAAGACATCCTACCACTTATGCCTTCCTCCTGCTCCAGATGAATGTATTTTCCTTCATTTAATAAATCAAACTTTGACAAAAACCAAGAGTGCCCAGTATTTTTCTAATGCTGGTTGATGGCATTAGGGCTTTGGCCCCTCTCTTCTTGAGAGCCCACTTGGAATCTACATGTACCCATCAACCCTTAAAGACAAAAAAACAATCCTGTACCATTCATTCATCGAGATTAAATAATTTCAGAGGATTTTTTAAAATAGACTGAGAAAATTTTAAGTTAAAGAAAGGTAGAGCTGTTCTCTTACTGTGGAAATTTAACATTTCTGCCACACAAACACAAGGCAACCATGTATTCTGTAAGCCACGTGCTGTGTGTTTACCAAAACAGATGCTCATTCATGAGCGTGGTTTAAACAAAGGAGATAAGGTTACAGTAATCTCAAGATAAAAAACGTAACAACTTCATTGTTTACTACTAAGTTCCAGCAATAACCAGAAGTGCCACGCGCTCTGGGAATGGACAGGAAGACGGGGGACCTGCATCCAAGCCTGTCCAGGCTGATTTTCTGAGGAACAAAATCTGCCCTGATGGAAGCTGCACAGGGACTCAGGAACAGCCAGCACAGCAAGGTGCTGCACACCTGCACAGATGGAAAATGCCTTGGACAAAGCCACTGTCTGCTCAGGTGAGTTCCCAGCCCCCTCAGTCTCCCTGCCCATCCCTGGCACGCACAGCTCCGAGCACACAAATCTCACAAAACTCTGTTCTAGGAGATGTTGGACGCAAGGTATTTTAATTTTCAGCGGCTGCATTTCCACAGAAGAGCTGTGGATGGCAACAAATTGCTCCTATTATGCAAATGAAACTGCACACTTGGAAATTGCCGATGTGGCTCTTCTGAAGATGCAGGAATTGCTAGTGTGGAAAGTTCAATTTAACAAGCCAAGTCTTCTCCAAACACTGAAACCACAAAACACAGAATCTTTCTCACTAATTTCCCACTGTATTTGACTGAAGGTGGGGGGGGTAACCATGATTCCTTTAAAAAAAAGAAAATTGCTTTATGTAAGTACTTGTGAGGTGCATGCACAAAAAGTCCTATCAATACTTATGATAATAATCAACAGAAACACTGCATGACTGTATAGGAACCTCTAAAACAAGTGAAGGTTAAAATGTAGAGAAATCTATTTATACCGTAAGATTTCTGTTGTACAGAAAGAGCCATAGCAACTGGCATGATGGCAGAGAGTCCTTGCCAAGAGAAAAATAAATAAATTAGGTATTTTGTTGAATGGCCAAGCTCCTGTCCCTGGTGCTCTCTGAATTCCACAAACCAGGATTCAAAGGGAGCGTGCTGTGCTCATGAATGAAATACCTACAGACAGAACAGGCCCACACATCCAACCACGCTCCGGCTGGAACAAAAGTCCTGTCACACCACTGCACATCGTTCTGACCTTCCAAAGCCGGCCCAGCAGTCAGCAAACTGCACTTCAAAACATCACCCGAGTAGAAGAGAGTTCCTGAAAGGCCCCGAGCTGCGGAGCTGGGGCTGCTCCGGCTCTCTACACAAAGGCTGCTTCTTTGAAATCCCCATCCCGTGCCCGGCGTTCCGGACACGCGTCCCGGTTCTTTGTCCGGATCACTCCAACGGGCCCATTCGTGTTCTCAAGGCCATTTAAAACTTACCCATCTATTTCACCCTAATAACGAGCACGTTCAATTCTGCATTTTGCTCCTTTTTTTTTTAAGGGAAACAAAGCGTGAGCTGAGGAGGACAATAGAGGTGTCCCCTTGATTTCAAAGCTTCAACAAGGCTGAGTGATGCACAATAACAATAAGGCGAGGGATTTCCCCGTGGATAACAAATGTTTAAAGAAAAGTATTTTAAGATCCATGCACAGAGACTGCTGAACACTCAGCCAACTTGCTGGAAGGAAGATTCACTCTTGAGTCACACCGGCACTGCTCTTTCTGCCATCCCAAATCCCCGCACCGACCATGCAGAGCACGGCGGCCACCGCTTCAACCGTATTGTTCCAACACCTCGTGAGGGGTTTTCTAACAAAAGCGGGGGAAAAAAGAGAAAAGCGGGGAAATTCCAAAACGCACTGAAGGCCTAGCAAAAGGGACTTAAGTCAGAAGGGGTATAACCTTTAATTTTATGATTTCAGAGAGGTTCCAGGGGCAGTTTCGCGCTCTCTCCCGGAGCGTCGGTGGGAGATGATCGCGCTCGGGTTTGCTGCGCTTTTACGCGCAAACCCCGGGAACTTGGGAGGTGAAATCAATACAAAAACAGGCAAGGACAAAAAAAAAAAAA
>VRYO01002095.1:6094946-6112840 GCA_009812075.1 Sialia sialis | reverse complement strand
GCGAGGGGACGGCGGGTGGCGGGAAGAGCGGCCCCGGTGTGAGGGAGAGGAGGGCAGGGCAGGGGTGCGACCCTCCTCTGCTTCTCGGGGCTTGAGGGGACACCGCGGAACCGCGGGGACAGCGAGCCGCCCCCGGAGGAGGGACCGGGCGGGCAAGAGCCCGCGCGGGGGAGAAGCCGGAGGCGGCCCCGGCCCCGCGCGCGCGGCGCTTCCAGAGCGCCCGGCGCTGTTCCTCCTCGAGTGTTCGATGGAGCGAGCACAGGACAACGTTCTTTACCCACTTCCACCAAGCTCAGGCCGTTAGTTACCCCAGAACTAAAAAGTTTCTCCAATCTCAGCTCGCCTTCCCTCTAAAAGGTCACCAAGAGCAGCCCAGGGAGCTGGTGGAATCAGCTCTGCTTTAGGGAAATACTGGATGTGGCACTTGGTGCTGTTTTAGGGTTGGACTCGATGATCCCAGAGGTCTTTTCCAACCAAATTGATTCTTGTGATTCTATGATAAACCAATGCAGTCTAGCAGCATCAAGAGCACAGTTATATTTTACCACAAAGCAAAACCCAGTCCTAAAATCCAAGGCTTTTAGAAACCTCAAAGCACTTTACAGAGACAATACCAGTTTTTGTACAGGGCAATGACAGACACCCACCCTACCCTTGCTGTTGTTGTGACAGACCTTGAACACAGGGATGGGTGATGAGTCCCCTATTTAACATGAAGCATAAATCCATAATTAGCAGATTTTGATTTTTTTTCCCCCCCCACAGTAGTGATTAAGTTTCTCAGCTGCTTTAAATAATTCCAGTACTATCCATGGAACTGGGCTGCTTTCGAGCAGTGCAGGCTCAGCTCGACAGATCCACGGACATAAATAAATTACTTACATGGGAGGTGATGCTCTGCAGGAAATTTGTCACAGACCTGCAAGCTCTGGTGTGGTACTGTGGACTCCTTCATTAACTTTTCCCTAATGCACACCTTGCTGCTCCTGCTAATTGTACAATCACAGATGCTCTGAGTACACAACAGCGATCTCTGTTTAAAAAACATTGCTTCTGAAAGGAACGCTTCTTAAGGGCCTACATTATTATTCAAATTGCTGCCGAGGATGATGTAAAGAAGGAAGCTGTTCAACAGCACTTCACTGATCTTTCCACAGCAACTTGTATCAGTCTCATTATGCTGTTTACACACACACACAGAGCGATCCCCTTGGTATTACACTGCTAATTGGAATTACAACTTTCAGAAAGAAAAAGTCACTTTAAAGGCCAAAAGAGAAGCGTGGTTTTAATGGATACCACAGCACTTATTTCTTTACCGAGGTCCATTGGATTTATAATTACAAATCTATTCTAACCTGTCAAAGCATTTATCAATGTATTTAATCAATACAATACTCGTACATTGCTCTTTTGCTGTCAGGTTTCACAAATGAATGCTGTCTTAACCTAATGAAAATAGACTGCATCTGGCATAAACCCACCTGAAATGGCTTCTGGGAAGGTTCCAGCCAAGGATGGAGTGGCCACCTGCTTCATTCTTTCCAGCCATTCCAGTGTTTCCCTATATAGGTGTGAAATTACAGGTTTGTGGCATGTGCCAAACTGGGGACTTATTCTAGAGTTTGAATGAAATACAACTATGTGACCTTTACTTTGCAATAAACACAAGCCATAAGTTTTACAGGTATTTGAGGAGAGGGAACAGACAAACAGAAAGTCTAGTAATAGCTGTGATTCTGAGCCTTTGTAGATCAAAGATCCTTCTTTTTCCTTCTGTTCTTTTTTTCTGGTTCAGCAATAGGCAAGCCAAGAATGTCTCTAACAAATATCTCTGGTGTGATTTCTGCTGGAATTTCTTCTTCAGTCAAAGCTGCTGCACCTGGAGAGCAGTAACAACAGCACAAGACACACAGAAGCAATGTCAAAATAGCTTTCCAGTAAAATTTATAAGCAGCAATAAGTGAATGAAATGTTTTTAAAGATATATGAAGGGATCGTGACAAAGTGATGCTTTACTAGCTCGATACTTGATGTGTTTATATCAGGGAGTGAACCTGTCAAATCTGTGTGTTTCACCTTGCAGCACATTCCTGCCTCAGAGGACTCATGGCACAACTTTTACACTTGGATTTGGCGTGATTTAGGATCCAGAGGGATCCAGGCATTTCAAAGTTCCCTTTGGGAGCAGCACCTTTGCTGCATGTGGCCTATTGCCAGTGACCCTGAACAGATGCTGTTCCAAACTGGTGGGGACTGGGACATGAATCGTACAAAAATGCAGTTCCAATAACAATGGGCAATTAAATACAGCCTCTTGGCTCAGATCAATGCTGTAATTTGCTGTTCCAGACTGGTGTGGACTGGGACATAAATTGCAGACAAATGCAGTTGTTCCCAACAGCTCTGTTACAATGGGCACTGCAGCCTGGGTGAAACCAGCACTGGGATTTCCCTGTGTGTTTCTAATTTCAGTTCCAGCCAGCAGATAAACAGCAGTGTAATCTTGTCAGGCCTCAGTTATAGTTCATTGTCCATTTATTTTTAGATATACCCGTGCAATTGCTGTGTGGATGAAGGACAGTCTCTAGCTCTGTGACTATTTTTGCAATCCCATCTGAGCAGTTCTAACAGCTCTTGGCCTAAGAGGATAAATGGGTTTGAAATTTAAATCATTCCGTTTGGGAATTGAAACAATCCTGCTTCTGTGCTGTGTGGAATGCTAATCCTGTACCTGTGAGATCGCAGGTGTCCAGTTCAGATTCTCCTTTCCTGGCTCTCCTGCCCAGCAGGGTGGTCAGACACTCAGCCAGCTCATCCTCTGTCATCTGCTCCCCTGTACAGAACAGAGCACCACCAGTCCGTGGGTTATGGGTCAGGAACACAAAATCTCAAAAGCAACCCAAATTAAACTAAACAGGACAGTTCAAAAGAGGATCTGGCTTCTCTGAGACAGAGATATATACACTGAAACACATGATCCCAATGCAGGAAAATGTTCATCCTAAGGAAAATTGCTCTCCCCTGTAGCATTTTGGGGAAAAATGTCAATGAAAGGGAGAAATTCTGATTCAGACAGCTCTTTAAGCAACATTGCAGTAGCAGGGGCTTGAGCTTCTATTCCCACTGGAGAATTCCTGGCACAGACCTCAGTTCATGTAACCATTTTCATGCAGAGGAAGAGAAAGGTGGAGAAAAGTCTTGATTTAGTAACATGGACATAGCACTTGTTCCCAGTTAGTGGTTGGCTCATGCCCTGGAGCATGAGGTTATAGATCTGTTATGAAACTGTTCTGTCTCATGTACCTATTTATGGATGTTCACACCATCTGTATAAATAGCTAACCTTTCTCACTCCAGTTGAATCTGTGGTTTCCAAGGATCTTTGTGGCAAGGAGTCTTGCCAAGTGATGTACTGAGTAAACCCTTTACCTGTTTGAATGCTCACTTTTACACCAGAAGTGAGACAATAGAAGTTTGTTATTAGCACTCTATGGCACTGGCCACAAGCATATTAACACCCTCATTTGTTGTGTTCTCCCTGATTCAGCTCAGCTAAATCATCCCATCTTTTCAGTCTTTCACACAGATTCAGCCCAGGATTAATTTCATCCTTCCTTTCTTGTCTGCCTTTTATCAGTTTTATACTATTTTTCCAGAGTCTGTGTGACTGGAAGAGAGAACAGCAATTCAGATAAGGGCACGCTGAGAGAAAGATACATTTTACCAAGATCCATACTCATCATTTAACAGCTGAGATACCTGAGGCCAGCAGAGATTTCCAGACTAGTACAAGAAGCACAACTGGGACAAGCCATGTGATTATTCAATTTAAAATCTTAAGGCATGTGGCTCCTCATGCCTGCCTTAGTTACCAGGTTATCATTCCAGAATAATTTCTTGCTGCAGGGAGAAAGTCCTGGAATTGCAGGCAGAACTAGCAAGCATAAAACTGATATTAGACACAAAATAACTCACCTCTGCGCTGAAGCAGTAACAGGAAGTCTCCTCTGTCAATAACTTTGTCTCCCTTCTTGTTATCATAACCAAGAATCTGAAATACCCTTTGTATGGTTTTCATTGACAAGCCAAGTGCAGGTCGATGATTTATGTAAAGTTTGATAAAATCCTCTAAATTGATTTTTGTCACTTCTTCTCCAGTATCCACATACTTGCTGAATTTGACTTCATTTATCATTTCCTCAATCTAGAGACCAAGACAAGGCAGATTGTTACATGTTTTATTTTGAAGAGCATTGGGCCCGTTTCTGATCCCGTGAATGCCCCCGAACTGTGCCTGTGTCGGTGCCATGACCACATCCCAGGAGGAAGTGAGCTGAGGATGGGAATGGCCAACAGTTACACAGCTGAGGTGACAATAACAACTAAAGGTGGGGGTTACACATGCACAGTCATTTTGGATTTCCTCTCTTGTGACAGGCACTCGGTGACCCTGCAGCTGTTACCGGCACCTTGGGCACAGCTGTGTCTCCACTCTGGGACACTGGGCAGGCCAACCACAAAGCAGTAAACACCACCATCCTTGCTCTGGAAGCACACACACAAGGGTCCTGACAGAACCAGGCTGCACACCCTGAGTGGATAAGAAATTCTTATTTTTCCCTGCTCTTCCCCACGTCTAGGGTGGTTCAGGCACTGCACGAGCCAAATCCAAAATGTGCTCAGTGGGGCTGACGCCCTGCCCTGCTGGATCCCTCTCTCTCCTCTGGCTGTGCTGGATACCAGTGGTTTCCTGAAGTCTGAGCCAGCCCAGTTGGCAGCTGTGCAGATGTGTGTCCAAAAGGCAGCATCTGCTGCATGCCCTCATTGTGCTTGCAGCCCCTTCAGAGATACACGGGGAGAGTTCCCCGTGCCAACACGTACCAGGCCTGCTGCTCCCCGGGAAGGGAAGCTGATGCAAGATCTCCCCAGGGAGGACTTTGCATTCAGCTTTGGGCCTTTGTCCTCGTGTCACAAGTTTTTCCACTGAATGAAGCCCAGGGAAGAGGGAAATCTCAGCCTTATATTTTTCCTGTAGCGAATGTCACGCCAAGCAAGAACAGGCATTTTCACTCAGCTCTGGCTGATCTGGGATTAGGTTTTATATCAACCCCTCTCAACTACGAAAGAAAAACACCAATTCCCAAAAGCTTTGCTAGTCAGCCCAAGCTGCCTTTTCTCCCTCCTGCTTTTCTTTTATTACAACACTCGGGAGAGAGATGAACCTTCTCTCTGGATTTATTACTGATTGTAGGTTGCCTCGTTTCACAACAGCTCAGCACCTCTGTTTCCATGCCTGAAATGCTGTTTGTATTTTAATTTGGGGAAGTGTGGGACATTCTCAGTTATTATTCCAGAGACATTTCCCAAGGGAATATGTTTTCTGTGTCCCCAAGAGGCAAAAATGTAATAGCCCAAGGAAGAGATCTAACACAGTATGAAGAGATAACACCTCAACTTGACACCAGGGCAAAGCAGCCCCAGCTCAGACAACCATTTGCTGGTTGGGGGGGCTCCAAAGTGAGTCAGTTTGGTGGCAGCTGGGACAAGGGTCCTGCCTCCCATCTGGGGCTGTCCTGGCAGAGCATCCCTGGGCAGATGAGGTGGCACAGACTCCCAGCAGTGCCTCAGCAGCCTGTGGGTTCCTGTGCCAAGGCAGAGATGAGCACAGAAAAGCTGAGGGAGTGCAGTGATGCACCTCTTCCCTGGGGAGAGCCTCTCCTGGGCTGAGGGGCTGGAGCTGCTGCTCAGAGGTCGTTATTCAAATCTTGCTTCAGTCATGCTGGGTTACACATTACAAATGAGGTTTGTGTACAGTACAAACTGCCTTGGAGAAACAGCCACACAAAGGGGAAGAAGCAGCACCCTTATTAAATCAGTTTTCTCTGCTGTAAAGTTTTGACCCTGAGGTTGCCTTGTTGAACAACTCTGAGCTGTCAGGCTCCAGGTTTGCTCAGCCTTCCTCTGCAGTTGCTCAACTTGCTAGCAAGGAAACATTTTTAGGAATTTTCTGCTAGATTCTTACCACTACTGTATTAGTGCAGACCAGATAAAATACATTGAAAGCCAAGAAATATATCCCAGAGCCATCCAGCATGGCAGTGGTCAGAATCTGGCCCTTAGAACACTTGGGAAGTGCAATCAGTCTTGCTCTTTCTTCTTTTAATAACAACAATAAAAACAGCTGACCAACCTCTTCCTCTGATGGATAAAATCCTATTGCTCTCATTACAGAAGGAATTTCCTCCAGGGGAATATGTGTTGACACCTCTCTTCTCTCCAGCGTTGCAATACCTTGTCTGCACAGCTGTACGTAGTAAAAATAGTCCTCCAGTTCCTGCCAGGGAATCAAACAAACACTGCAAGTTTCAGTTACCAACAGGCACACAAGATAAGGCTCCTTTTAGGGTTTACTGGCAGCCACATCAATGAGAATTGCTGTTAAAGGCGAGCTGGACAAAACATAAAGAAATGTCAGGCCTCTATAAATTAAACTGCAGCCAGATGTGGCCAGGCAGGGTTCACGGTGAGCATAATTACCCTGAAGAATTTGCCATCTCTGCCACCATCCAGGAGGTTGTAGAATGGGATCATGTCCTCCCCACCCAGGAAAGAAGCAGCATCCAAGGCACTGGCAGAAGAGGAGGAAGGAAGGTACAGGAAGGGTTCATGTGAGGAGACACTTTCAATAATTAAAATCCCTGGGCCTCAGAATTCAGGAAAGAAAAGCTCTGCCTTGAACCTTGCGCTGTTTTATCATCAGCTGCACTTCTACAGCATATTTCATACCCAGGTTTTACATACAATAGCACAGTGTGGGAATTAATTATTACTGAATGGTCCTCTTGTTTAGTGGAATGAGTACAGGGCTGGGAGCCAGGAGCTTTTCCATGGACTTGAACTTGGTGTCTGGCATTTGGCTTTTCTGCTTCCTTATAGAGACATTGAGGGAGATGAATTAGCTAGATCAGCATTTTGAACATGCAGAGAAGGCTGGGGCTGGGTGTTTGTAATAAACCACACAACTCCCTGTTCCTTGATCCAACACATTTTTCCCCAATAACTCAGTGCAATCCATTACCCAACTTCCTCTGCCGTGGCGGCCGACAGAGTCACAGGTGCAGTTTGCATTAAACTGAAAGTGCCTGAGTAGCCACCTCTTTGTTTCAATTTCATAGGCAGTTGGAGCCAAAAGAATCCCTTTGGCTTGTGCAGATGTAAAAAGAAACCAAGCCTGGAAGTGCAATCATGGCATAGCACTGCCACATAATAGCCCGTGCCTGGCAGCCTGGCTGCAGCTTTCACACACACCTCTCTAGTGCTGCTTCCACTGGCTTTTCTTTTCTTGCAAGCTTCATGCTTTTTTTCATAATTAAGTTATTTGGGTATTAAACACAGTGGAGATTCACAAGATGCCAGAAGCAGCAATAAAATGATAATTAGCTCATCAAAAACTTCTCTCCAAAAACAAATTACATAGAAATTGAATGTTGCCTGGACTCTGGCCAACCATTATAAAGAAGGATCATTTATATTCTATTGCTTTCCTTAAAATGTCGCTTATCCTGACCCCCGACTGTTTAAGCCACACAAAGTGGAAAAGAAAATAAATAAACCCATTGCTTTCCCACTCAGGTTTCCTTTGTTCTGGCACATGAAGGTGAGCTGGCTTGGCACTCCTTGGGCTTTTCTCAGAGCAAATGGTACCTGCAAAATGTGTTCCTTGCAGGACCAGCATGGGCCTTAACCACAAAGCCTTGGTCCTAGGGAGGTGAGGGGCAGTGGTGTTTCCCAGGTGCACACCAAGTGGCAAACATAGGAGCAAGGGCTAAAAGCCAGCTCCCATGGAGTTATTTCCCGGAAACCAGGAGACTCAGTGCTCTGTGCTAGGAGGATTTGAAAAAAGAACCCAAACAGGCCAGACTAAGGGAGACCCTGCCACACTATCCTAACTCTGCCATGGGCTAAGCTCCCTCCGCAGTCCCTGAAGTGTGGAGTGGTTCCATGGTGGCCTGGCAGTTTTCATGCCATGCACATCTGCCTTGCTCCATTTCTGTGTAAAATGTACCTATTGGGCACCTGCAGCTGTGAGGGAAGAGCCTGTGCCCCAAACATGTATTGCATTGAGCAGCTTTGGTCCTTGACATGCCAAGAAACCAAAATATCTCTCCTGCCTTTGCTGTGCTACCCTCCTGTCATGTGGGAGCACGCCTGGCACCACTGCCCGAGGGATCTGACAGAGGGAAACCTGCAGAGGATGGTGTAAGAAACCTGGCAGGATTCACCACTGCTGCTCTGGGCCACAGCCTGGAGATCCTTCTTTGTTAAAGCAGCCTCCACTCTTCAACCACCCCATTTACTGCAAGCCATTTATTCATGTAAGCAAAGCTTTATAGGATTAAGATGGCTTGTCCTAAATCCAGTCTTCAAACACAAGGGGGATTTCCCAGCAAATTCCTATCCTGTTTGGAGAGCAGACACTTTTCTATCAGCAGCTGCCCTGTGTGCTCCTTCTGCAGCCAGTGCTGCTCCTCTGGTCCTTGCCTAACCCTGACCACCTCCCACCACACTGGCCAGGCCCTCACAAGGATCACAAAATCCTCTGCCCAACTTCTTACCACTTGGGCACCATTTCCCAGACTGGAGTATTGTTTAGTCACTATAGCCACCCCTGTGAGGTTTGCTGGCTTTAATCCCTCCTACATGTCAGAGAGGGGAACAAATCCCCCAAAAACACGTCCCTCTATTTCAGCTGCTTGGGGCCCAATGGGTGTCAACCAAGCAATAAAAGATTTCCTTTCCCTTTCCTGCCATGACTCACGGTAGGTTGACCTTCCATTTCATGAAAGTTCTCTCCGTGCCCCCGGCTGTAAAGATGTAACGCCCATCGTGGGAGATGGCAAAGTCAGAGGCACCATCCGGGTGGCAAATGAAGGCTGAGGACTTGTGGGGGTTGCCATCAACAGGCAGCATCTGCAAGCCCACCTGTAAGGGAAGAGGGAGTCTGGGAGGGCTGGGGGTCCCACTGGGGCAATGCCACATCCTCTGCCACAGGAGTTTGCTCAGCTCTCGGGCAGGACCAGCCTCCACGTGGTTTCACCTCCAGTGAAATTGCCAAGGGACCACCAGCTCTGCAGGTGGGGGCTCTTGCACAGCTGGGGCTCCATACCTTGTCCTTTGTGATGTACACCAGGTAGTGTTGCTGGGGGTCTGCAGAGCTTGTCCGAGGGAGGATTTGGATCTTCTCCAAGGGGGAGCCATAGGTTGGTCCCAAAAGGGTCTTTCTAAAGGCAAACAATGTATTTATCCACTCTAGGCCACCCAAAACTTTTTTCCCTTTGGAACAGTTGTGTGGAAGGATGTGGGTAGATATGGGAGGTGTGCAGAGGCTTTGTGCTGCTGGCTGAGAGAACAGGATAGGACAAGGTCCCTGGCTAGAAGGGACTACACTGGGGCTCAGGAATTAATTTAGTGCTCAGGGATTATTATGCTTTGCTCATGTGGACTCCAGTCTCTTTATCTGATGTCTAACTGCTACATCTCAGGTCCAGCATGCTGAGCAGACCAAGATCTAGCTGCAGCCACAACCTTGCTAAAAGACACGTTAGTGAACAGCAGAGTGGGTGATGGAGTGACCTGAGCCTGAGGGCTCTAGAGCCATCCCAAGATCTGCATCACAGATGGAAAATCACACGCTCATGGATGGGAGAATGGTGATCATGAGACCAAGGAGAACACAGGGTCAGGAGGAGGCTCCCAGGCCTGAATCAATCCTCTACCTGCACATTTTGGTGGTTGTGTCGTAGAGCTTCATTTTGTAGCAGTTGTTGGCAGTGAGGAAAAAGGACTCGGTGCTGAGCTGTGGGTACCAGGTCAAGCACAGGGGCACAGCATCCTGCTCCAGCCTGTCCTGGTGTGTGACCACCAAGTAGTCCTCAATGCTGCTCTTCAGGTCGTATTCAACCTGGAGGGAGGACAAGGAAACACAGCAACACCCCTGTGGTCTGCCCTGCACCCTTGACCTCGTGGATTCACTGGATTTGCATCTCCTGGAGAAGCTACAATAGGAGAGGCTCAGCACCAAGATCAGGCTGAGAAACACCCCCACAGCAATGGAGCTGGTGGGGAGAGGACTGGGAGCCATAGAACCAAACATGGAGTCTCCTTTGATGGCCTTGTCCAGCCCCACCCCTTCAACCACAAATCTTCACTGTCCTTTAAGCTTTTGCATCAACCCACCAGCTGCTGGTCCGCCCCGAGGCTCAGGAGCCTGGGCTCCTTGCTGTCTGAGTGAACCCCAAAGAGGATGCTCCGGATGGGTTTGTAGTGGGATTCCAGCCCTGCCAGGTGTTCCCAGCATCTGCTCCCCTTCTCCAGGACTCTCTTGTAAACTGTCACTGAATAAGTCTCATCCTGCAACAGCATGAAAAGGGAATCTTTTTCTTTGTACAGACCATCACCAGTTGTTACAACCTCTGAGCCAAACTGCCTCAATATTTCTACACCAAGACATGGACTGAGGGAGCAGCCAGGAGGAAATCTCTGCTCCAGCCCCTTCTTCGGATGAATGTCACTAAAGACTTGTCACTAAAATTAAGGACGGGGCACTGCTAGCAGCGGGTCTGCGGAGCCGCTGTGACTGATGACGTTTTTACAGTGACTCTTCAAGCCAGGAAAAACATTTCGGAAGCCCCAGGGGAGGAACAACCCTGTGCCCTGCTCGCTCTGCATTTCAGAGTCACCGAGCCCCAGGAGAGGGACAGCTCTGTGCCCTGCTCGCTCTGTGCCTCGGCGATTCCCAATCCCTCCCAAAGCTGCCCCGCGAGCAGCGCATTCAGTCAGCGAGCGGAAAAAACAAGCTTACAGCGGTTGCGAGGTACTTGGAATCGTGAGAGAAGCCGATGTGAGTCACGGGACCTTGAGAGAACTGGAATTCCTTGCAGATGGACTGAAGGGAAATTGCATCAAGGATGTAAACGCTTCCATCAGTAAAACCAGCAGCCAGAAAGTGGCCTGGAAAGCAGACCAGAAACCTCTCACGACACCATCACTCCTCTCAGGAAGACCAAAGCTTGGCACACGGGGGTGGGATACCTTCAGGATCATAGGATAAGCACTGGATGCCAGCCTCAGTGAATATCCTGCTAACGAGGTACTTTGTCTGCTTATATTCCCACACCTTCAGCAGCCCACAGTGACTCCCCACAGCCAGCAGTGGCTCCTGTGGGTGGCAGGCAACGGCATTCACAGCTTTCTTCGCCTCTTCCATGATTCTTTCAAAGTTTGTGCTGTCTGTTGCAACATGGAACATGGTTGCATCAGAGGTGGAAAGGATAAAGTTCCTGTTTAGTGTGAGAGAAACAGAATTCGATGAATCAGACCAGCTGGCTCATGTCCCTCCAAGCTATATTACACATCAGTCTCTTTGGCAAGTTAGTTGGACAATCACTTATATTTTGTGATACACGGTATGCAAACACTCCTTGACCTGGAAGGCAAGTGGCACTTTGTATTCATGACCTGGGAAATGGCCATGGGAAGACACTGGAGCCAGTTCCATTTTCTACTTGGCTGGGCAAGCCAGAAGATGAATGACATCTGGGGAGCTCCTGCCGTTTGCAAGTCACTGGTGTGTGAGATGGACAAATGAGCAGTTGGAGATACTCTGAATGGGCTTTTCATGTCTCCACACCACCATTGTCAGGGGCTCCATGTTGAGTGTACTGCCATGGCCAAGGTCACAGGGCAGTTTCAGTCCCTGTCTGCTCACTTGGCCACGCTGACCAGCACAGCAGAGAAGTTTCACTGCGTGACTGGTGGTGTGTGAAGCAGACAGATGGATAATTATTCACATTGCAGCACAAACATTTCAGTCTGCCTGATGGAGAGTCTGGACCCAGTAAAAGGGACAAGAGAGGATCACACAGAAATCCCAGACTGGTTTGACTAGGAAGAGACCTTAAAGATTATCTTGTTTCAACACCTTCCACTAGATCAGGTTACTCCAAGACCCATCCAACCTGTCCTTGAACAATTCCAGGCACAGAGCATCCACAAGTTTTCTGGGTAACCTGTGCCAGGACGTCACCACCCTCACAGTGAGGAATTTCTTGCTATATCTCAGCTAACCCTGTCCTCTGCCAGTTTTTTTTGTCCTGTCACTCCACACCCTTGCCCAAAGTCTCTCTCCAGCTGTTTTGGAGCCCTTGAGGCACTGGAAGGTGCTATAAGGTCTCCTTGGAGCCTTTTCCAGGCTGAGTCTAGGAGCTGCACAGACAGACAAGTGGGGAAGCACAGATTCTTTGCCAGCTGTTCCACCACAGCCACCAGTTTATGCACATCTGGCCCAGGCACAGATGGACTCTGCACTCCTTGCGTGCCTTAGCTGGGCTCTCCAGCCATTCCTAATCCCACCAGCCCCTGGGATGAGCTCAGATCTTCCCCTTTGTTTTTCTGCCTTTTGTGCTGCCCACAGCAGCTGCAAGTGGCAGGAGCTGCAGCAACAACCCAGGAAGAGAGATGAGACAACAGAGACCAACAGGGAAACCAAACCATTCCCCAGGCTGGAGAAGAATCTGTCCCCACAGCTCTTTGGAAAACACACGTGGCTAAGAACAGACATTGCCAGGAAAGCCTTGACAGGAGTGACAGGCATGGTTTGGAGGCTGGATGGAGCCATTCAACAGCTTCATCTGGCCTGCAGACTCCCTATAAATCCTCAGGGATACGTCACACAGGGATACAGAGAGGGGCCAGTGACAGTCAGTGTGCTACAGCCCTGTGCCGGTGCCACGGCCCTGATCAGCTTGCCAAGCCATGATAAAATCCAACTGGATACAGCCATCCCTGGGAGGGGTTTAGGAGGGATTAAGGGGCCCAGTGAGAGCTGGAGGCTCAGCACTAGCACTGCCTGGTGTGCTGGGTACGTGACAGAAGCTGATCATCACCGTGCCTGCACTGACAGTGTCTGTGTGCCAAGGCACCACCTCGAGCTCAGAGGTGATGTCCTGGAGCCCACCCACACTGCCTCCCTCTCCTGCCTCTCTCTCCTGCCCAGGAGCCTGGGCACAGGGCTGAATCCTGCTCCAGAAGGAAGCCAGAAGCTCGTGGGGCAGCTCTGACTGACACCTCCCCAGCTCTCAGCTGCAAGGCAAACACTGGAGAAGACCTGGCTTTGTAAAGAGACGCTCACCTGGTGAGAAAGGGCTGGCTGCTGTCTGGGGGGTCACTGGGAGGATCACGAAGGATTTTGGAGAAGGAGATGGACTGGATGGGTCCCACTTTGTCGTGGCTGTAGATGGTGAGGAGCCGTAGCTGCCCATCGTAGAATTTAACCTGCCCTTCCACATCACCTGTGACTATGCAGCTGCAGGGAAGGGAAAGTTATTAACCAACACACCGCCTGACAGCTCCCAAATATTCCTTGGGTGGAAGCAAATCTTTTCCCCACTTCTCTGCACAAGCACATGAGCAGAGCCCTGCACAGATGTGCAGGAGAAAGGCAGGGTTGTGCAGAAGTGGCTCTGCTGTGACTCTGCCGTGTCCCTGCCGTGTCCCTGCCGTGTCCCCAAGGCTGTCGCGGCGTTTGGTGGCTGTCTGCTCCCTCTGCCGGTGGCGGCCAGGAGGCTGAGCCACTGCCTGAGCTACCCCAGCAGAGCTGCCATCGCAGCACCACGAATTTTCAACTTCATTTCCACCCCCAGGCAAACTCAGTGCTGGAAAATTACTCCTAAACCAGCAGCACTTTCCTTCATGAGTGACCATGCTGCCATGTGAAACTCCAGCATTGTGTCTGCCTCTCCAACAGCTGAGCTACCTGAGGACTGTACCTACTGAAAAGGACTGCCCTATTACCTCTCCAACACCTGGAGCACGGTAAGGCTCTCCTTCTGCAGTGACACCACTTTGGCGGCTGTGACTCCGTGGGGTTTGGCCGGCAGCTCCTCGGGGACAGTGCAGGGATTGTCCATGTCCCACACCACCAGCTTCCCGGCCGAGGTGCCTGTCAGAGCTTGGCTGTTGTTAAAATGGAAAACCGACTGGCTGAACTTTCCCACCCGGCACTTGAAGGTCTGTGGAGACAGCAACCAGGCTGTGTTTTTATCCCAGAGCTGGCTCTGCCCTCCTCAAGCAGAGAGGTTTCTGCTTGATCCTCATTCCCTTCCTGTCCCATGGCAGGACAAGAGAGGAGAGCCTCATGAGAAAATACAGTGGGGCACATAGGAGAGAGCCCTGCTTGAGCTCAGCTTGGGCAAACTTGGCTTGTGTCTGTCCAAGAAGGACAGGCTGGAGCCATGGCCACTGTTTTTGCTGAAGGGGATGGGGAGGGACAGTGCTGCTGCCAGCAGGAAAGCCAAGAGGGTGACATGAAGTCCCTCCATTCTGTGCTCACCTGGTTGCTCAGGAATGGTGCCTCATACTGCAAACCAGAATCATCCTGGAGAAAGCAGAGAAAACATCCAGGACAGGGATTTTTGAGCTCTGCAGTGCCAGCATGTCCCCTCCCCACTATGTGGGCACTGGCCCCACACTGCGGTGACCAAAGCAGGGCTCCTGGGGCAGAAAGGCTCCAAGGTCTTCCAGAGAGCACAAAACATCCCCTCCTTTCACCTGCTTCTTTCCCAAAGCTGCTGAATGGCACAAGGCCATGGGAAAGCAGGAGTGGAGAGGTGAAGAGCATCCCTGCCACAACTGGGCCTGACCAGTGTGGGACTGGGGGGAGTGTGAGTCTCTGTCCAGACCACTTTGGGATCTGTCAAGGACAGGGAACAGGGAAGGGACAGATCTGCAGAGTGTGATCCCAATTGTGGGGATAGACACCCAGACCCTGAGCACCCCCTGCCACCAGAAACACAACTTCCCATGGCCCTACTTACCCACAGGTAAAATATCACCTGGCTTTTGCTGTTGCTGACAAACTCATGGGGATTCTGAGGGTTAAAAATGACATAATCCTGAAATTCAAAGAATTGCATTAGTGCCAAGCTGAGCAGGGCTTTCTGATTGTTCTTCCATCCAAAACTACCTCACCAGCTGCACTGAACTGAAAACAGAGGACATCTCATGCCTGCCAGGCATCAGAAGAACAGGGATGACCCCTTGGGATGCACCAGAGTGCCCCAGGGCTGGGGTGTGATCCTGCCTCCCATTCTGTGCTGGATGGGGGTCAGGGGGAGCAGGGGAGGATGGGGCTGCCCAGTCCACTCCATCCCCTCTTGGCCAGGGTCACTCACCTGATACCCAAACTCAGGCTTCAGCTCTGTGCTGCATATGACTTTCTCTGTGGGCAAAGTCCATTTCCAAACACAAACTTTCTGGAAGAGAAGGGAAGAAAAATCCAAGGAACACTTGTGACTTTCTGGGAGGTTGGGAGAGCCAGGTAAATCCCATTCCCCATCCATTGCAGGGGCTGGTGTGGCCTAAAAGACTGGAGCAGGGTAAATCCCAGCACAGCCTGGCAGCAGAAAGCTTAATTTCAGGAAATAATGCTAGAAATTGCTTAGATGAAAGTGATTAAATCAGAAGCTTTTATCCCAAATTAAGATCCATTTTCTCAACTCTGCAGCATTAATTTTAATGAAATCCAGGTCTGTCTTCTAATGGCACAGCAAAAAGAAGGCATCACTCTGCAAACCTGCTCCTCCTCTCTCCCAATCTGAATTCCCACCTCCCCTATGCTGCACTGCCAAAAAAGGTCCTGTCCTTTCCAGGTCTTTATCCTGCAAAGCTATGAAAGAGCAGATATTCTCTTCACCTGCACAGCAGCAGCACTAATGGTCACCAAATACTTGGCATCCTGGGAAATGGTAATGGCACAGATCCCCTCCTCTGAGTGAGTCTCGAAGATGGTGCATACGGGTATCCTGCAGAGCAGAGACCTCGTGGGTGCTCCTGGCAGCACAGGGGGCTCAAGGCAATCACTTGGCAAAGTCTGTGGCACAACCCACCCACCCTGGCCTGTGGAAGAAGGGATGGAGGGAGGCTGCAAACACCAGTGCTCATTGTCCCCTCCATCCCTTCCTCCCAAGTAAGTGGGAAACAACTCACCAGGGATCTCTGCAGATCCTACAGCATGGAGATGCGATGTCTTACTCTGGGGGTGCTCAGACCCCTCTCAGTGTCCCATGGGTGATACAAGAACAATGAAGGACTTGGTTTGGTTTTGGTTCCTTTGCTGCTTTTTAGTTGCCCCTGTGTTCCCCCATTTTACTGTCAGCTGAGACTGGAGTTGGTCCTGAGTGATTTACTGGCCACAGGGGGTTTCCAAAAGAGGAGGTTCCTGGGAGCTTACCCTGAGTAGGAGTCCCACACCATGATCAGAGCATCTGGCCCTTGGTCAGCAGTCGCAACCCAGCGTTTGTCTTCACTCACACACAGGCAGGAGATGACATTTGTGTGGCCCTGGGGGGAAGCAACAAAGTGCCCGGGAGGCTGCAAACCTGGGGCTGTTTTGTTTGTTCCTTTTAGGTTTGGTTATGGGTGACCCCTGAGCACCGGCACCAGAAAGAGATGGAGGGAGGGGGATCAGGAGAAGGGGAGGAGAAGGAGGGAGATGCTCAGCTGTGTGTGCCAGACCTGCAGGTGGTACTGCCTGTTCTGCAGGATGTCGTGGATGACCACTACGTGGGAGGAGACGTACAGGAGCACCCGGTCCTCCCCGTCCATCAGGCTGTGCACAGCCAGGCTGCTGTTGTAGCCAAACACCCAGGACAGGTCCTGCAGGGAAAAGGCAGCTCATGGCTCTCAGCAGCCAGGACAAAACAGGCACAGGAGGTCTGCAGGGTGATGGAAGAGAGTGGGGCAGGAGTGCCTGTTGGTACTCACGAGGGGGTGAGGGCTGATGTCCTCGCTCTTCTGGAACAGCATCCCCGGCGTGGCACCCCACACCAAGCTGGCAAAGCCTTCATGCTGTGTGTGCCTCTCCCTGTTGTCTGAGAGAAGGCTGGAGATGGCTCCCTTGGCCTCAGACAGTGCTGGGGCTGGTTCAGGGGGTCCAGCACCTTCCAGACATGATGTCCCAGCAGTGCCTTCCCCCAGGGTGCCCTGGCTCCCAGCTCAGGTGCTGGGCAGGGTGTCTGAGATCCCTATACCTAAAGGAGATGACTGGGGACCTGATGGTGTTTCTTCAGTTTTCTCTGAATTCTCAGCTCCTTCCTTCTCCCTAGCATCAGCAAGGAGATCCTCGAAAAGGAAAAGAGGTTTTGGTGAATGCTGGCTCCTGGGCTGGTCTGGATGGGGCTAGTGAGAATGAGCCCCAGCACGTCTCAGATCCCAGGGGCTCTGTTTCCACTCGGATCTGCCCCAGACCCTGTCTCAGACAGGACTTTCCATGGCACTGCCCTCACCTTCTCAGGCTGTGCATCCATCTCCTGAGCTGTCTGTCCATCCTGGGTGTCCTGGGACATCTCTCTGGGCTCACTGCTTAGTGCTGCTCTTCCTTCAGTGCGTTACTCCAGTGTAACTTCACACAGACCATCCATCCACACCTTCACCCTCCTCCCCGTGAGCTGCGGTGTGGAGATGCTCTCAAATACCTCCCCACACACACTCTCCCAGATCTGGCTGCACAGCAACCTGGAACTGGGCACAGCAGGAGGAAAGGGCACCTATGAAACTGGGAAATGGTCCCGGAGCCCCTTCTCAGCCCCAGTAACACTCCGGCACTGAGCACTGAAGCGAGTACAGCGTTGTCCAGCGGCTCCGTCCCTGTCTGCCCGCACACCGCAGCGGGCGTGGAAATGTCCCTTTGGGATGGGCTTTTGTCACAGTCCTGCGAGCACAGAGCTGCTCCTGGGCAGCAGCTGCTTCATCTCCAGCTCCACGGGTCTGGATTTGAGCCAACACCGAAACCTTGCGCACAGAAAACTTCCACGGGAGGGGAAAGGGGCCCTGGG